>JAHZMY010001870.1:0-13028 GCA_027743915.1 Seira sanloemensis | reverse complement strand
CTTCCTTCCGTCGTGCCATAAATCTTACTTTTATTTGTCAAGGGACTCGTTCGGGTTCTACGGGCAAAATAAAATGATTGAGTTTTCAATAAATATGCGTAAAAGGATTATAGAAAGAAAATGACATACTTGGGCAAAGAGATTTTTGCTCCAGATTTTGCAGAAATGGGAATCCCATTCCCGACATAATACGTAATCAAGTCGGAAACGGTGGGGAAACTTTCATTTTCAAAGCGATAGCCCAACTGCTCGTAAATGGTATTTGGTTGAAGAACATCCTAACATTACATAAAAGGTATTTTCAACAATCATGTCGTCAATAAAGCATATGCTTTGTTAAACAAAGTAGATACAATGAATGCATTTACCTTTTGAATGAGAAAATGCAGAATTGCTCCTTTCCACACACAAGACAAAGCAAAGTCTCCTGGCCTTCCCGAGCTAGTCGAGTCTCTCACAAGAAATTCTCCTTCTTCTTGCAAAAGTGCTTCAGCCTCATTTCGAGAAATATTGCCGTGATACCACGCGTGAGCCCTTAAGTCACTGCTATGCAGAGAGAGTTCCCAGTCCAACAGCTCCCTTTCCTTTCGTTGCAACATCGTCACTATCCATCATCACTTTTACTGAAAATGCTAATAAATGCGCCAAAATTATTAAATTTTATTCACTCTAAATAAAGTAGACATGACTTTGTCAAAACCGTACAATGAAAACAGGACAGTTTCTGAAACACATTTTATAAGCACAGATGCAATGCAAAGCTGACAGCAACCCTCCGAATTGCATATCGATCGAAGATTTCCCTTTCCTGAATTATCCATGAAAGGCTCTGTCAACGCAGTGCATAATGCTTCCCTGGATTTTAGGAAAGGGACTCTAAGCAGGGAAATCGGAGGGTGGAATCTGGAATAAAAAGCATGAAACAATGCTGCTTTTCTTTTTTTCATCTGTGGACGGAACGTATGACCCGTGCGAAGACTACAATATCGGTGTGTAAGCGATCTTACTTTTTTGTTGACAGATGGAACTCGTTGCCCTTAGAATGAATTTGCAGCTTTTTGTTAAGATTGTTCCTTTTCCCTTTAATCTACTAACGCGACAACTTTTTTGTTAGATCATATAGCCATGATATAATATTAAAGATCATTGAATATATAGAAAGAAGATGTCAATACTAAATTTAAAACTATTTAAAATATACTATAAAACTATATATTTGTTGGAATCTGGAATAAAAAGCATGAAACAATGCTGCTTTTCTTTTTTTCATCTGTGGACGGAACGTACGACCCGTACGAAGACTACAATTTCGATGTGTAAGCGATCTTACTTTTTTTGTTGACAGATGGAACTCGTTGTACTTAGAATGAATTTGCAGCTTTTTGTTAAGATTGTTCCTTTTCCCTTTAATCTACTAAAGCGACAACTTTTTTGTTAGATCATATAGCCATAATATAATATTAAAGATCATTGTACTATAAAACTATATATTTGAAGTTTTTTGTTGCGTGCTAAACTTTGATAGATTGAAAAATTGAATTCAAGCTCCTACCTGTTCAAACTTGGCTATGAGTATAATATTTTATTCTATTGAGCTTTATTTCCTTTTTCAGCACCATTTTAATTATGTCGTTATTGATGTTTAACTTCACTGAAACATTGGAAGAATTGTATTCACTTCATCTAATTCGTAGCAAACTGGCTAGAACCTCGTGTGAAAGCGACCTTACGTTTTCTGCTTGCAGATGGAACTCGTTGTCTTTAGAATGAAGTTGCAGCCTTTTGTAAAGTTTGCTTCCTTTCATCCAGAACTACAATTTTTTTGTTGGATGTGATTAGAGAAAAGCGAATATTTTTAAAGAAAATGTCAACTCCAAATTTAATACTCTGCATTAAGTTACACGGAGAAACTTCTTTAACTAAATGTATATTTTAAAAAAAGTATTAATTTTCTCCTCATATTATGCAAAAATTTAAGATAATGTATGTAAAGAGATCCTCATCTTTAACATCTCATGCCTTGTCATACTCCGTGCTCACATTCCCCCATAAAATTGTAAGTGATACATTCCAATTCGCATTTGAATATAACGAGCTTTTTGAATCGCTCTGGAGTGAAGGGAAAGAGGGAGAAAAGTGAGAAGGAGGAAATTCTATTTAAAAACGCGGAGATATGAAACCGAAGTCATGAAAGGCGGAGAGGGGTCATTTTTTCATGTCCTAATGTGGCAGAGCCTTTTACTCATGAAATATGCCCGTATGTGCACTCTGACTACATGATGTTGGCAAGAAAATTGAATTTGCTTGGGAAGGGCTTGATGCTGGAAGGCTTTAGCATATTTATTTTACTCTTTTCCCCGTTTTCCCTCATCCACGTTAACTCTTTTCTTCTTGCTTTTCTCTCGTTTGCCGCTCCTGATGTCTGAGTGAAGCAATCGTATGCATGAAAAATGTCCCAGTGGATTAGTCCGCAGTGTATACGAATATCCAAAATAGATTTCCACTCTTAAAAAATGTTGTGAGCAAGGCTCTGCCTTTATTCACTTTCTCCAAGGCACACAATATCAGTTTTTAGTTTTCTCATAAAGAACAGAGCAAACTACCTCGTTTTCTCCGTGGGTGTGGGGATGAAGATGGAGTGATTGCAAAGTGAAGGGCATGTTTGAAAAATTGAGTATGATATAATGGCATAGCTTCATATGAACATGCGTTCACTACAAATCATACATGCTCCGAGTTATGTAAAAGACACGCTAGGAAATAACATTCTTTTTTTTCAGAATGTATCTTTGGATCCTCCAGATTATCGGTATTAATCTGTTGGGAGTCGTTTCCTGACTTTTTGCCTTTTTCTTCCATTTTCTCCCTCTCCTTTTCTCTCCATCTCTTTCACCAATTGAATTTTCCAATGAATCCTAATGATTCTCGACCCCAAAATAAAAGGATCAAATCATCCTAACCCGACCACCGCTTGTGTAGTTCATCTCTTTACGGGTAGTTTTTACTCCTTTCCCCTAAATAATCACGTTTGCTCCTTCATCCCATTTCCTTGTGTAATATTGACATCTACAACTGCGTGTGTTATTAGGATTCCTCAGAAGTACTTTCCACTCATTCTTGAAGCCTTTCTCCAGTTTCATCTGGCGAAACGGCGAAATTTTTTCACTTTAAGGCGATACGCAATCTCCATATAATATGAATACATACATGGCGATAAGAATAAAAAACGTTGAGAGGCGAGAGCAGTGCTATGCTGGTTAGCATTCATATTTATTTTATGTTCAATTTCAAGGAGAGAAGTGATCGAATCCCTTTACAACTCTCTGTGCCTATGTAATATACACGACTCTTTTGACTCGAAGCGATAACCATTCGTCTGAATCTAACACTTTATGGACTTTGATAACTTATAATGCACACACGTTTCTATTCAAACAACCAATCGAGTCTGGAGATGTGTTATTTCCCGAGACGGTTCAAAGAAAGGGGTTATCGCTGTATGCCTAGAATACAATAAAATCTAAAGTGAGGGATCAATTTCTTACAATTTAGATGGAGGCTTTTTAAGGCCCAAGCCGAGAAAAAGTAATCTAGTTGAAGAAAAGTGCCATATTTTATGGGTGAAAGCATACGTTCACATATCATTCAAAGTTTTTCGTGTCATAACCGTTATTAGTGCTCCACCGGAGACCTCCGCGTGGAGATTATTTATACGTCCTTACCTTACGTCTTTTAGCCAAATGGAAAATAATATGTGACTTCTGTAGCGCAATGTATGGGCATGTATATTCACAAATTATAAATTGCGTAGTTTAATTTTATCTGGTATAGAGCTATGGTATAAAATTATTAATTATGAAGGTCATTCTTGTAGACGATTTTTATTATAATTCTCCAAAACGCTACCAAAGTATTGCAAACTATTCACAAATAAGGTTTTGGTCTGTCTAACAAATAAAAGACAGAAAAACGGCTGTTTGGATTTTTAAACCTTCTTTTTAGAGACTGGCAAAACTTTCAAAATGCATTTTCCAGGAAAATAAGTACAGCACAAAGCATACTAAAGTCCTGTCCTTCAATAAAATTCTGGAATTCTCCAAAGGGAAAAAATTTCTCATTTTCACATATTGTAAAATTGATTGACATGCGGGGGACCAAAGACAGAATATGTCAAATAAAAAGGGACAATACTATTTTTTTCTATTTCGCAAGCAGGAGGAACCCCAAGCGACTTTTCCAAAAAAAGAGAGAAGTGGTCAAGCGTGTGTACGTGATGTCATCCAAGAGAAAGCTACCTATTAGAAAGGAAACTTGAAAAATTCAAAAGCGTATGTTGTTGGGTTTGTAAATGTCAGCTAGAATCTCTCAAAAGGAATCTTTGTGGGATTTATGTATGATTCAAAGTGTCCATTTTCAGCTTTGTTTTAAAATGAGAGAAATATGTGCTTACAGTTTTCTTGCAAAGGGCTTACAAGAAAATCAATAGATTTCACAAATAGAAAGCAGTCGATCTTTTTACTACAATTTCCTTCATGTCCGTCGCCAGCGACATTGTCAATGCATTGACTTTAAAGTGATGTAGATTGGAAAGAGTCAAACGTCGGCAGAATCGACTGTATTGTAAAGCACTCGACACATGTGAAAGCATCATAATATACATCCTCGGTTGTTTCTCCACTCGTGAATAATTAATGATAATGATGCGGCCCTATGATCGGAAAAATGAGTCGTTAGGGATTTGCGTGTCTATCGTCGTGATGATGACGAATTTTTTACACTGGAAAAAAGAGCCTAAACAAACATTGAAACTTTTTTCTGGGTGGGTTTGCTTGGATCCCACACATCGCAAGAGAGAAAAGAGATCTGAAAGTGGAATGTTGCGCGGACGAGAGAGAAAAAAACGTATTTATGCTTTCAGGGTAATCTCCAGTTTGGCATGCATGTCAATTCCCCTTCATCCTTAAAGCTCTGATCAGACCAAATTTCACTTTTTGTGCTTGATGGGATTTTCCTACACAATGATACTTTAAAACGTATTTATGCTTTCAGGGTAATCTCCAGTTTGGCATGCATGTCAATTCCCCTTCATCCTTAAAGCTCTGATCAGACCAAATTTCACTTTTTGTGCTTGATGGGATTTCCCTACACAATGATACTTTAGGAATCAATGTTTTTGGGATTATTGGAGAGAGAGAGAGATGAGAGAGAAAAGGAGGAAATGTGGGTAATACATGCAGCATAAAATTAATTTGTCTGATACGCCTATTTGCCTACTGCTGATGATTTCTACGTAAAAGTTAATCATGGAGAAAACAAAAAAAACTTTTTTAGAATAATTAAATTAGGCAAAAATGTTAAAAGCGGTAGTGCCCACATGCATAACACACACCATGAATATATTAGAATATGACACGTCACAATTTGCAACCCCGGTAATTATCCTTCAGACAATATTAAAAATACTGATTGTAAATACAACAACGGCTAATAATTTGTGGTGAATTATCCAGATGAAAGACCAGCTTATCTCAAGGGATTTGCGTGAATCGGGAAAATTGGGATCGTGAGTATGTACCTAGTACGAGGAGCCTTGTAGTTTGGTTGGTTGGAAAAGATTGCTAAAAATGCATACGATTCCATGAATCTTGTTTCAGTTTCAGATTCTACAAATTATCAAGGAAAAATCTTANATCAAGGAAAAATCTTACACTAGGCTTTCTATTCATTTCACAAATATTTATTTTTAATGAAAAAGTATTTAGCCAACTTTATGTTTTACACTGAACATAAAACTTGAAAGAAGAGAATTGCGTCATGCTCTGCTGCTGCTGCTAACATTTTCCTTTTACTTTCACCATAACTCTTGGCTCTAATATCAAAAATGCGTGCTCTTTAACAGTGTCTGCTTTTTGTTTACACTTTTTTCTTTCAAGTTGTTACAAACGATTGAAAACGGCAATTTCGTGATCAATGAGTGAAACCCTCAACGGAGATTATTATTGTAGTAAAGTCAATGGGCTTTGCTTTTCCTTTTTCCAAGCTTTACCTTACCATGCTTCCCTTTCGGATTGAATTACTCGTTCAGGAGAAAAGGAGCGGAAACTCGGAATTTCCTGTGTGTGCAGTGTGCGGGCTTACCTCTTATCGGCCATTTTGTTCGTTGAAAGGCCATCTTATATCCCCATTACAAGGAGCGTAAAAATTCTTTATACGATCCCTTCAATATTTGATGAGCGTTTGATCACTAAATCCTAAAAAGATATGGTCAGTCTTCCAAGCTTGCAGAACTTGGAATATAGTTGCTTGTATATTGCCTTTATATCAATTTTCTATCGGGTTTGCCGCTCCACTTTAATGTGAAATGGGAAGGATCAGATAAATCTTGAGAAAAATGAAGCATCTTTTCCTATCATTTTTTGTAGGAATTGATTGCAGGAATCACTTGGATTTCTCTTCAATCAGATGTTACGTCACATTCTCTGACGACTGACAAGAACAAATAACCACTGGAGACTTGGACTTTGCACAGAATTTGAAGAAAGCAAAAGAATCGGCATTTCACTTTAAGATATGTGCCTATCACAGTTCAATTTTATATATAGATGCAACTGGGCATGAGATGAAACGTTTGAGATACATGACGTATAAATTTATGAGCTTCCGCTCTCTAAAAATGGACATGCATCACAGGCCTTTTTCTTCCCGATTGAATTTTTTATGTTGAGGAACAAGCTATTGGCAATTTTCCTCCATTCGAAATAGTAATTGACGATGGGCGAATGATCTATGATTTTAACAAATGTAATACGCCTATACAAATAGTGTGCCTTAAAATAATTGTGCCATTGCAAATATTGAGTTTTGTACCTGTATCTGACGTAGATGCACAGGTACATATACATAGCTTCTTGTGTAAATTTAATCTATTTTGTTGCTTTTACGAGTATTTGTAAAGTGGGTGGGATGTGGAATCTCGTAAAAGCTTCAGAGTAAACAATCAAAATGAAGAGTGGAAGCATCACACACACGACATTGTATTATGAATGCATAATGCACACTTTTGAAATCTGTAAAGTCTAATGTGTCGGACAATGACATTGTTGAAGGTAAATTGCTGATTATTTTTCCACTTTTTAATTTATGCTTCAGCTCTTACGCTTTCCACGAGGATACAGATTTGCAGAGTGATAAAAAGCAGTTGAAATTACCTGCCTCGTTTATTTGCCGAGTGTGTGCTCTCTCTCTCTTTGCTGTGCTGTTTTTGCCGAGTTTAATAGACGGGAAATGATTGTGCCTCAATCTCATAATCATTTTGAAAACTCTATTTGTTAGAGTGAAATGGAGTAGTGGTTGGTAGTTTACTTGTTTTTTTTGCAGAAGCAAACATAATTTTGTCTAGTGGTTAAGCACATTAGAGGCAATATCATCACGGGATGCATAACATCGAACATGTCACTCATGTGTTTATTATATTGTCTAAAGGGGGAGCGGATGTGAGAGTAATGGGCCGTCTCCTCTTCTCATCAACATGAAACGTGTGTCGAGCTGTTGCTCTGCTGGTTCCAGAAACGTGCACAATTTTTGGGGTGGAGTGAATATTACAGGTTGACAAAATATGGGTATACAAAACACACAGTCGAGTTCCGAGAGGGTGGCCATGCCATATCATCTACCCTTTCTGAACATGCTTCGTTCCGGGTGTCAATAAAAAGAAATCTTACTAATCTAATAACTCGCGTAGGGCTATTATATGGAAGGACAAGTTCATTATTCCCATATCACTGTGGAATCACAACTCTATACATTATGAGAGTATAAAAATCCATTAAAATATGAAATGAAAAACACGAAAAAATTGCAACGCTGAGAGTTATTGAATCAAGTAGTGGATTTCATTTCACTGTAAGAATGAGTGCCATAGAGGATTCGTCGAAATACCGAAATGCTATTTTGCAATGTGGATAGGCAGTAAAACATTGGGGTCGTCAACGAGCTCGTCATTATTACACAGAGAGAAAATCATTTTCCACCATTGTCATCATCATTAAATGTATAGTCATGCTCACGCTCTCATTTTCGCATTCTTTTCCCATTTTTATGACCTCGCTCATGTGCTTTCCTCCATTCCTCTGTGAGTGATATGGCGAACGGGTGAAACCTCGTTGCTTCGCTATTAAAATAATCATAGAGTGGCGCAAGCAGTGAGTAAACGAATAAAAATTGATTTTGATTAAAGGTCATCAATCGTGAGAGACGAGCGAGCCTTTCTTCTATCCAATAAAGTGCTTTATAAATGGTGGAATGGTCAATGGGAAATGAGATCCAAGCTGGTGAAGTGACTGTACGAGCCTGTCGTCGTGAAAATGAGAGAATGAGAGGAGCAGTGATGAAGGCAATTATTTTAATCAGATTCTCTACTGTCTGCGTGATTCCAAGGCTTAATGATGGCAAATTTCATGGGAGGGTATGGACCCCAGCCTGGATCCCTGGATTTTCTGGGGTGTCTGCACACAACAGCACGGATAAATACATTTTTTGCTGAGTAAAAGTTCCGCTTAAGTTGAAAGTTATTTTCTAAGTATTTCACTATTAAAACTCGACAATAGTGAAAGGGATTTTCTTTCACTGCTATTCACGATTTCATGCATAACTCTCTATATACTTGTGTGTGTGTGTATTTGTGCATGCTGGATATAATATGTATTTTTTCCAAAGGTTCAAGCATTCTTTCGCATAATTGCATGCCTCGACTAGCCCATAAATAACCGAACTACGACCGAGCAGTGGCATTATTAAGAAAATCTTAAACACGTCTTGCCGAGGTTTCCTCTCCAAAAAGTCTGTTTATGGCTCGTAGTCTCTGACATTTTCCCCGAGCTTCCTTCAAATAAATGTAACTGACTAGTTCCAATTGGAGATTCAGAAGAGAGCCAGAGAAGAAGTTAGAACCATTGGAATTCACAGTATTGCTGTGTAACCGTAGTAAACTAGAATCTAAAAAGAAATCAACATCCTTCCACATCTTATTACGACGCTTTCTCATATTAGAACGTACCCCCTTGACTAGGTTTGGAGACGGAGAGTCAACTTTTTTCTCTTGAATTTTCCCTCTTGTGGCGTTAGAGATTCTTGGAATGATCCAATGATATGCCAAATACTCTAGAAATTTTACGGCTTTTCCCTCACTGCAGTTTCCGACAAGATTTCTTCCTTCAATGATTTTCCTTGGTTTTTTATTTATGCATTTAATCCTTCTTAAAGCTCTTTTCTTGTGTAAAAAAACACGATATATCTTCTACACAACGTAATGATAGCTAAACATTTCTTCCCTGCTTCCCAAACTTTTTAATGATTCTTACATGTAAAGTACGGTCCAAAGTTATATACTTTTTAAATGTAAAGTTAACGCGTAAAAGATGAGTGTGCTGTAAATAATTACGATGCCTGTCTGTCCATCTGCTAATCAGGGGAAAAGCTGGCGTTAAAGTGGAAATGAGCAGTGGCATCAAAACACTGTCTTGAAATTGTGTTCTCCTTCAGACTTTTTAATACAATCCATATAAACTTTTTCTTGAAGTAGCTTTAACAGCTAAAATCTCATTAATAATTCAGTTTTTAATATTTGGCGATTAATTTTTTTACGAAAGCTTCACATAAGCTACCTTTGTATGTGTTTCTACGTCAGTGATACATTTTATAATTTATTTACAAAATTTTGGATGTGCCTTTTCAAAAAATGGTGCAGTTGAACAAGAGAACAAAGTGGAGGCGAGAGATTAACAGACAGAAGATTGTAAGAAAAAAGCCAAGTAGAATATCTAATTCTCTGCATCTTTTTCTAACCCTTTCAAAATGTGAGTGAGAGTGAAGTAGTAGTGTTACAAGAATCCGCCATCTCTTCACTTGCCTAATCATAATCATCATTACCATAATCATAAAGGAGGGGGATACGTGTCCAGATTATCACACCGTAACAGCGCTGCGTTTTCATAAAGGCGTTGCTCACAGAATAAAAAACTGTATTCTTTGTCGTGCTCATCCCAAATATTTTTAAAACTTTGCTCACCGTTCCATTGTCAGTTGTTGTATCCTTGTAAAGCTTAATGGATTAGACTAATTTTCATCATCTAGATTCTTCCGGCTAATGAGTCCCTAAATATTTTATGACTTTTACTTTTAAAAAACTCTGCTGCCTCTCCTCGCAGCTTCCTTTTTTACTGTTCATAAAAGGGAACAAATTTTTTCAGAGAGATGCGAGAGATGTCTTTTCAAAATAAGCATGGCTTTCCATTCTTTCTCCATTTACTTATTCATTATCGGACCAACTCGTTTGTGCATCTTTCCCTGTTAATCAAGTTAATTAGTTGATTATATTAATGAGTAGAGTGGAAAGGTACAGGCGACGCTTGAAGATTATGATCATTATCATTCGTGAATGATCCGAAAAAGTGGCAAGTTTTGTACGGCATGAATTTTGTATGGTGCAGGAGGGATCATCTGTACTTTTTGTTTTTAATTTGTAAAGTAATCCTTCTTACAAATTCATAATGTAAACTGAAAACCTAGTTGTGTCATTTCACAGTGCCGGTGATATAATGAGAGGTTACATGAATGCATTAATCATGAGCCAACATAGTGCTTGAAATAAGACAAAGTGGTGTTCTCTTCATTTTTCATTCCACAAAAGCAATTTGATGAGGGGATACAACACAAAAAGTCACGGAAAAGGTTATATCTTTGAAAGAGATGAAGGTTGCACAATATAAAATATTTTCAACTGCAAAATATAAATCATCAACATATAACGCACAAAATTAATTACAAACAAGGATATCACAGAATTTTGGATTGAGAGCAACAAAATAACTATGAAATCGATGATGTCTTTATGAACAGCCGTCTAATTGTATAGATACACACTTTATTAAAGATTTTCTGGTAAAATTGCGCTCTATACTTATTTGCGTTTGGCCAGTTTCTGGTGAAAGTATGTCAACCATGAGCCCATATACATATGTACATTTATATATGTGCCTACATTTGTAATTGTGGGAGATCGCTGTTGGGCTGATCCATCTCATCTAAACAAATGTGTATACTATTCACCTTTAGGACTTGCGATTGTCCTGGAACAAACAAGCCAAAATGGTAAGTCTTGAACGGCTGGCCCCAAACGTGTTGGTTGGTACAACGTGGGAAGTGGAAACGAAAAGTGATAAGAAAGTAACTTACAATTCCCAAAGCGAGTATCAAATTATGTTAGCTGGAAATACAACCAAGTTTTTAAGCTTAAAGTTATTATTTTAGATGGAAATACGTGAGATGACTACGACGGTGCAAGAGAATGAAGATTGCTCTGGTGCAATCGCAATATACAAGCGTACATTTTTGTGAAAAGAGAAATCTAAAATTTAGAAAAAAAGTTTCTTTTTCCTCTTTATTTTATGTATTCCGTGCTTTCTTTTCCCCGATTTCTACCTCTTTCTTCCCTTTTCATGCCCGCTTAACGACGTATGCATTATACGATTGTATTATTCGAAACAAATCCCTGGAGAGAAAAGTCTCCTGCCTGGGAACTACTTCTCTGTCTTCCAGGATTCTTCTAAAAGGAAAAGTTTCACCAAGATTGTTCTACATTGTTAGTTCAACATGAATGAGCATTCAGCACTGCACTGCGAAGGCGCAACGCATTATGCTACATTTTTATCAGAAACAAATTTACTTGCGTAAATATTTCAACTTGGTAAAGATAAGAGAATTGAATTGGATTTTAAAACCAAATTTTTTAATCCTAATTCTACAAAATTAGAGACGTTTAAAAACGGAATCGGCTAGGTTAAATTTAAGACGAAATCAAGAACACAAAGGTAAATTAAGCCGTAGGCGTCTTGTTGGAACAACTGGACAAGTTGTGTATTTTGCTTTCTTCTCGAGTTTTACTTTTTTACCGTATCCCCCAAAATCTATTCATCACTTTCCCAAATCCTTTCTCGGATGAGTCTTATATGCATACGTGTAATATGTGTTAAAGCTAAAAACACTCGTACTCTCTCCAGTGTCTTACCCCATATCACTTTATTGTGATCGTCGAGCGAGTAGTGCGCATTAAACGGATGATGTATTTACGATGACTTGGCGAAACCACATTTACTCTCGTTAATATTTAATGTGAGAGCCATCGTTTTAGATGTAAACCAGATCAAGGCATTTACTAGATTGAAAAACTCATTTCCCCGAACGGGGAGACGGCACAACTTACCGCTTACTCTCTCCTCCGCCGATCTTTGCTGCGTACGAAATGAAGCTCAATTTATCGCCGCGGAGAAACTTTGGGAAAAAAGCTCACGTGAAAACACGGAAAGATTGATAGAGGAGAAAAACAAGTCTGAACAATAGATTTTTTGAGAGTGAAGCAGTAAGCCAGATTCTGAGCCTGCTCAAGATGACTGTATATGCTTCGTCTGGAGAAAAAAGTTATTAGAAGGGTCACGGATATGTATGCATATACTCTGTTACAACTTTGTTTCTACATTATTAGGGTTGATGAGACAATAAGTCCTGTCTTTCTTGTTTAAGATGGATAAGCCCTCCGTCATCATCATCATCACCGAGGATGAAAAAGCGAGGGCCATGTGACATGAAACAGTCCCAGCCTGAAAAAATAGATTTTGGAGAGCGTCTCATTTTTATTATTATTTTAGGGAAAGGGCTGAGCCGCCTCCATATTCCCCATCTAATAAATACCCGACTTCATTTTTATGCACTCGGATCCACATTTTTATTGGTGAAATTACGTTAATGGTCCAATGATTTCGTAAATCTGTCAAAAGATAAAAAAATAGTGTGGGCCGAAATGGGGAATATGACTTTCCTTAGAAGCTTCTGGCGCACCGCTGCCACCTCCAGAGGCGTATGCTGCAACCGTATCCAGAGAAAAAAATTGAATGCTCAATTACATAAAAATACAAAGACTGCTTTTTCGTAAATTTCTTTATTCATAATTCATTACTCTATAGAATAATGCTTAA
>JAHZMY010001869.1:0-14556 GCA_027743915.1 Seira sanloemensis | reverse complement strand
TTCTTGAAAGAAACCTTTCATTTTTCAAAAGGCTTCTACTTCAACACACGAATGGGGGATGCGGATGAATAGCCTCTTGTTGCAGTTTCGTCGTCTCATGTTTAAGAACTTTTTTCGCAAGTTTTGAGTTTGTATTGCTACAATCAGCCCCACGGCCCAGATTGTCATCATAAGCGTAACATTCTACGTTGTAGAATCTACAGGACGCAGTGATTTCTTCATAAAAGCACAGAAAAAAAATCAGACACAATTTGAGCACATTAAGTAATGTCGGCAAAGTACTGCGATTTTTTCATATTTCCAGACAGACGCCATGCAAAACGGGTCGGAATCACTACCGTCTGCTGGGAAGTCAAGATTGCTCGCAAAAAGTCATGAGAGAACAATATTACTCCATGGAAATGTCAAATATAATGGTGTTTCTGGTGCGGGATGAGCAACCGGGTTAGAACAAAATGGATTATTCATATTCCCTCGGAGAAATTCCGATCCACACCCTTTCCTCCAACTAATGCCACCATCAAACATTTATACTGCATCAGGTCATGATTGCTTTTTAGTTGCTACTTGAACCAACAAACAAAACCACCTGCGCCCTCACTTCACCCAAAAACTCTACTTTTTTTACATGAGCAAGCTACAAAAAATCGTAAGTTGATATTGCAAAATCCACTCTGTCTGTCTTTCTCTCTCTCTTTAGCTATTTCACTATTCAAGTGAGACGCCATTGAAAATTCATGGCATGCTTGATGAAAACGACATTGTCTTGGCACCAAAAACAAAGTTTTTTTTCTTTCTAGTTTGAGAATTTGTGAAAGTCGTCTAAAAAATAGAGACACTTTCTCCCTCTCTCTCCCATTCCATTTCATAAATAAGCAAATCCAAACAAACGGTAAAAAGCGTAACAACGCGGAGAAAATAGGACTCGAAAAGGGGATTCTCTCTCGGGGTAATATCATTTTCATTGCAAATGTCACACTCATTTTCCTCCTCGTATACGCCACAAATATTTACAAGGAGGAAATGTGAACAACACGTCTATACAAAATCCTCCTTCACGTTGAAAATAGGCCGCAAAAGAGAGAGAATTAAAGTAAAGAAGGGTGAGGGAATGAGAACGGCTTCATTTTCATAAACTCTGTGCGCGTAACCAAAAGCCAAGATACGGTTGGGAATGGAAAATGACAATTTATCCCCGTTTTAAAAAGGAAACCTTCCCATCCCTCTCAATAATGTTTTTTGTCTTTTCTCTTTTGTTTGGGTCAACAAATCAATAATATCTTTAGTAGTTATCACACAGAGATGAAAAGTTTACAAATTTAATCTCACATTGAAATCCAGGGTTGTGATCCCACTAAAGGCTTAGCTACATAATTACATTTAGGCATAAACACAAAATTCTGGTAGGGTTCCCACTCATTTCACGAGAACAAAATCATGCATTTTTGATTGATTGTGATTATGATTACAAAGCTATATGTGTTTTTATCGCAGAGTGAGTCCAGAGAGTGGCCATGTACTTCAATTTACCATGTTTTTATCTCCTCTTCCGTGTTTGCGTTTTTGCAAAAAGGCTTGATGAGTGTGTGTATTTACGTACATTCATTCATATGTACGTGTGTGAACTTCAGTTTGACTGGAGGCATTGGATAAACATGAGATTCCACCTTGTAGAGTCATTTCTCACAAGTTTGTACGAACATGAGAATATTATAAAAACATCCCTCCAGCCAATTTTACATTTCATTTGCATCACTTCAACCTGGTTTGGAGGCCAATTATCCACATATTTGGAATGTAATAACTTTGCTACACTCCTTCATTACATTATGTACTTCAATTTACCATGTTTTTATCTCCTCTTCCGTGTTTGCGTTTTTGCAAAAAGGCTTGATGAGCGTGTGTATATATGTACGTACATTCATTCATATGTACGTGTGTGGACTTCAGTTTGACTTGAGGCATTGGATAAACATGAGATTCCACCTTGTACAGTCATTTCTCACAAGTTTGTTCGTACATGAGAATATTATAAAAACATCCCTCCAGCCAATTCTACATTTCATTTGCATCACTTCAACCTGGTTTGGAGGCCAATTATCCACATATTTGGAATGTAATAACTTTGCTACACTCCTTCATTACATAACGTTTACAGAAATGATTAGCATTTTTCATGTACCACGGAAAAGACAAAGCAGATATTGTGGGAAAATGAATCACAGTAAAAATGTAACTCCAAGCTGTAAACTAGACTGACTGCTGGATGGAATACAGAATTATGGTTCACTGATTGACGGTGCAAAAATGCCACATTTTTATAAACAGTGAAGTGTACCATAGAAATTTAGGGAATGTCCCAAATATACACACATATTTACTGTCCCATTTATCATTTCATATGAATTTTGTATACAAATAGTCAATTTTTGACATACATTATTAGATTCATTTATAAAAAAAACCTTCGAATCTCAATGGCGGCATGCAGTTACAAGTACAACGCTTCAATTACTATTCTTGCTGCGTCTAGTGGTAAGCTTGACACCTGCTAACAGCCAGCTCAAGAGAAATCAAAAGTGTGCGAAAAGCTATTTTTGTCAAAATTAGGCATTCAATTAACGCTCTCATGACTCAAGTGCTATATTTGCATCTGTTTCAATTCCACAACATCATTTTAAAAATTACTTTGCCAGTCCCTGAGAATGAATATTTAAGGACTTCACAGTGAATTTATAATTCCGTGCGTGAGCAAGATACGGATGCGAAGCATAGAAAAGTGAATTGAGAACAGGCAACACCTCCACACACACACCAGAGTCTCAGCATCAAGTTTCAAAAACTTTCAAATGGGTATCAAATTTCACACAAAAGAAGCGGTGATGCATTCACTTTGCCTATTCTTCAAGTCACAATTCATAAAATTTTATAAATCATTACCCTCGCAGTCAGCTCGCAAATCACTTCAGAGTAAATTCATAATAAACCGTGAAGATTAAAATGCGAAAGAAAAATTGCGATTGTAACGCTTCTCTTTACGAAGAGATCGATACTAGTCATTCATTACAAGTATTATCCGCGTACACACCTGCAGCCAGAGTGCATTATGTCTTGCATTCATTTTCTCATTTCAGTGGATTAATTGCACTTTGACTTGAAGTTCATCCTTCCTACTCCTGCCTGACCTGCTACTGCCTCTTGTATTTTACCTTCGAACGTAACCAATGTCTGGCACAGTGGTTCTAAAGATGCTGATAAATACCAGCGCTACTACCTCTTAAAAAGTAACTATATTCACGTACATTTTTTCATCATTGTTTTTCCTACAGAGTTGCACATAGTCATGCAGCGATGATGAAGCTCTCTGTGCAGACTGCAGACCATCTCTTCCTCTGACTCTGGGGTTAGCACGCGGATGCGAGTGGAGCAGAGACGCAGACGTAGGAGTACCAAAGACTCAGTTAACCTCCTCAACTGTGTACCGCATCGCGGCATGCCAATTAGAGAAAAAAATGGTCTCAAGACAAAAGTCGCAGCGTGTGCCTCATCCCATTTAGGTACCTCAACGACTGTGAGCTGAGCATTCCTACTACTACTAATTAGGCTTAAGTATTGCAGATTGCACTCTGAGATGCAAGTATAATTCGAGCTTTAAACTTTGCTTGAACTCTCCAAATACGTAATAATTAATTACACTGCGCTGCGCTTGCTATATTCTTCAGTTTATCTTCTCCTTGAAGAAAAAAAACTTCTTNCTTAAGTATTGCAGATTGCACTCTGAGATGCAAGTATAATTCGAGCTTTAAACTTTGCTTGAACTCTCCAAATACGTAATAATTAATTACACTGCGCTGCGCTTGCTATATTCTTCAGTTTATCTTCTCCTTGAAGAAAAAAAACTTCTTTTTCGAGATAATTATGGCTCGTATAATATTTTGGTAACCTCTAATAGCATGTTTAATGTCTACCATCTTCGTTATCTTATTAAACTTTTGCTCAACGAAGCCCAACAAAGGATAATGAAAATGCTCATGCGTTTGAGAGAGAGAAAAAACATTGTGCATAAAACGTAGGGCGCACACACGTACACAGAATGAACGGAAGATTTGATGATGGCAGTTAAAAAATAGAGAGTTTTACCGGAGGTTTTTCCTTTGGTGAGCCATGCCGCCCATAAAAGCACTTTAACATGAGTATTATAATCTTCGTCCCAAATTGAACGAGTGATTCGAAACACGCGTGTGTTCTACAAAGCCCACGTAATATACTTGTATTATAATTTTTGTGCATTGTTCGTCAAAAATGTACCGGCGGAGAGGGCCGTGAAGAATGATATATGTGACGAGGCAGGAGACGAGTTTACTTTCCAACAAGTCATACTCAATCGATGAAATCATCAATTTCCACTTTCTGCTGCTTAGGATATACAGTCTCACGGCTGTGTGGCTTCACCTCTCCGCGCTTGTAAATTGTTACTCCCACACACACATACTCATATATGCATACAAAGATAGACACTTGCAAAAACGTTCGACAACAACAAATACACAGATTTTTTTTTCGCTGACGTAAATGATGAAAGTGGAAAGGAAGCGGATGTTGGTTAAAGCACTATATCAAATTATCATGATCATGAGTAAACATGCATAATTTGTCAAGATTTTTTTACCACTTCATTTTTTATTACAACGATGGCACATGGAACTGCATTTCAGCACAAAGGGACGGCTATATGTATAATATATGTAAATGCGGAACTCATTTCCCCACAATTATGCCGACTCTGAGAAAATTTGGAGAAACCGATTGACAAGATTTGATTTGGAGTTGTAGCAAGACTCCATTTCAACGTCTCAAATAGCAATCAAAAAGTTCATTGTAGCAAAAAATATTAGAGTTGACGGGAGCGGGAAGCAGGCACACAATTCATTAAGGAAATGCTCAGCGTCGTGACTAATGGATTTTTGATGAAAATTTCTTCTATGAAATTGATACAATATGAAGAAATCAACCATTTTCGACGAGTTTAGTCATTCTTTTGCCCAATCTTCTATGAGATAAAGTTTCATGGCATATGGATGACGGGAGGACTAATCAAAAACTATGAATAGGATACACACTTACTATTTCTACCTTTTGCTAGAACTAAGAGTGTGCTTGACTCCTTTATCATCACAGCAGCGTTGCTCAAGAGAACGAATATGAGAAAGACAAAAAATTATTGCTTTGAGCCTATTGTTTCCTCCAAGCTGATGAAAAGAAAACGTGAAATTAAATTTAGCTCAATTTATTACAGAATCTTTGAGCACGATGAGAGCTGTGAAGCAGAAGTCAATATAGTTTCCATACAAGAATTCATATAATATTTTCCTTCAATGAATGGAGTACATACATCGCATGACAGGGATGATAATGAACTTTAGGGCACCTAATTTAATCAATTTCGAAAAAAAAGATATTGCAAAAGCTAGACATGTGAGAAGGGTGGACTTTGCACAAAAGTATAAAGTTCGGTTTGGCCATTCCTGCTGCCACCACCAACTTCATTCATTCATCATAATATAAAACTTTTTTTTGCGGTGGGTGCGTGGCCAGCTACAATTAAGGAACACTTAATGGTTTTCAATGAGATCACTATTATTCGACCAAAACGTAGACTACATGTCAATTTAATGCTTGAAATTAATTCAATTTGCTGGGGTCGCAATCAATCAATCACGGATTTTGTATGCATCAATGCCACACGTATGAGCTCATTTTTTGTGGGGAAAAATATAATATGTTCTCAGTGTAACAATCGAGAGAATGACATAATCCAATAAGGGATAAAGGCGAGTTTCTACTCTTTCTTATCGTCTCGCCAGCGGAAGCAATATGAGCATATGATGATGAACTATTATTATTACACAATACAGCCCGCATTTGAATTGAATTAAAGCATACTTCATACTTTTATTTGTCTACGACTACTCACATCGATTTAATGGCAACTCAACACGTAAAATATTACATTTTTTGTGAGCATCCATCATGTCAAAATCTCTTAAGCAGTGGCTCACCGAGTAAATTTATTTTTCAAGGTCTTCCCATTATCCCATTATCTTCAGTGGAATACCTCGTCTCAACAGCAATTGCAAACTCAGCAAAATAAAAGAAACTCATTTTCGTTCGCGATGCTTTTGCCTTGCTCCTACTGATGCTCCTGGTGACAAATACCATGAGCCATGGCACAAGCACACAATCAAAATACCCAAATGCTTACAAGCAAAAAAAAACACTTCACGAATGACAAGTCTCAAAAGTACTCTACAAACAAAATATGTACATAGGAATATTTACGGGACAAAAAATAGTTCAAATATCTCATTGTCTGTGTGGAACTCCTTTGGGGAGGATAATTGGAAGTAAATGAAGCAAAAAGGGTTGCTATTCAACGGTTTCAATCTTATCAGATCCGTTACATGATGGACAAAGCATTAGTATGATATAGTCTGTAGGTATGTAAATACATGCCTAGTTTTTTTTTGCAAAATGTAGTTCTTTCGTACCCATAAAGTTGGACTCAGTTGAAAGGAGCCTGATACCAGTTGTCAGTTTGGAAGACGGCAACATGGCAAATGATCGTGAACAAGAATGCGTTTGGTGACGTTACAAAAGTGCACTGCACATTCTCTCTCAGTGCAAATGCACTGTGCTGTATTTTTTTTATACTTTGTCAGCAAGATGACTTGCAGTCCCTTACACGCAATTTTTAACGTCTGCAAATTCCCCTAATATTTACAAAGAAGGAACACTCTTAGCTTTAATTCAGCTCATAAAAGTTATAAATCTAGCACAAAACGATTTGTGAGGATAACAGATCTAGCAATTTTATTTTTGCTATCACAAAAATTTATTTATGAGTGATTCAAGGTCTTTCTAATTTTAATACTCTCGCAAAACCCATGCATTAACTAATTCACAGCTCGTTTCTCAACATTAGTGGAAATAAGAACAAAGTAATAACTCTGACATTTTGATGAAGGAAGAAGATGAAGATGGGCGCTCTTAAAACTGATGACGTGTTCAGAATTTACGCAAAAACAAAGTGACAAAAACTATATTATCATGTCATCCACACCATAATAAAATTTTTAAATGCCCAATTAACGGAAGAAATACGTCAGTGGTATACTCTAATTTAAATTACCGCTCAATAAAATGCTAATTATGGTCTCCTTAAAATCACATTTTTGACGCCATAAAATAAAAAATAGAAAAAGAAACTATTTTCCTGATCGTCAACATAAGTAGCAGCTACGTAACGGAATGTTTTTCTGGCGGTAGACAACATGGAATGTGCCTTACTAAAGCCAAAGCGTCGTCGTTTTTCAGACTATTTTGAAACATTTTATGTCCACCAAAATCTCACGAGCGAAAAAATTTGGAGCTGGAAGATGCCAGAATAAATTATGTTCGAGGATGACACTGACAACCTAAATTGACTGAAAAGGTCTCTCTCTCGAGTCAAAAGTGTGTTCAAATGGAACTTGTATAGGTTTCTTGGCACGGAAGGAGAAATTTGTGCAGACAACATTTTTAAAAAAAAATTGCTTTTGAAATGATCTTTATTTAGTTGAAACGGAATCAGCCGCCCAGGAGAAGGCAAAGCTATAAAAATATTTGAGTCTCAGATGAGCATTATTTCGCCCACCACCATCACAATCCCTTTTTTGTGCCACAAGAAAATAGGATTAAATGGCTTTTTGGAACAAAGTCAAGTCGATCCCTCCGGAAGATTGCATTTCTGCAGTGTGGAGCACAAAGAGCATTCGTTACATTCAGATAAAAATAGAGGATAAAACGGTTCATAGCAGGAAAGAGCATGGCTATAGGGACCACCTCATGACATGACAATTGAGCATGGACATCGACATATCGGCTTAAAGAGTGCATTCAACATTGGATTTTGCAACTGCAGCAGCAAAGTACATAGATGCATGCAACGTAATTAATTTACGTACCTCAATAACCTTCAATATCATTTTATGGCTCCAAAGTTAAGCCGCCTTTTTCCACGCTGGGCTTCCGATTTTCATGCATGACATCCACTTGGACTTAAGCAAGGTCGTCCATCATCAAACAATCAACTCTCTCAAGAAAATGTGAGCATCGAATCGAAAATGAGAAAGGCTTCATTCCCATTTCAGCTCCAAAAGCTCTAAAGCTTGTTAACATAATAAAAAAGCGTCGAGAATACGAGCTACAGCTTACTTTTAGGCGGAGTAGCTTTTTGCCAGATGCACCCATGCACGGTGTAATGTACACCTTTGCATTAGATGCAAAATACTAAAATGTTGGTGAATCTAGCCAAGAAATCTCCAGGCCATTTTCTTCCTTATCTGTAATAATAATGCTTGGCCATGCAGAGAGAGAGAGTAGAGTGGGTGCAATCAAGTGAGCTAAAACATGGTTTTGTAGGTGTTGCTCACCTTTTCGATTTCGCCACCATAAATCATCGTCGAAACCCATCATCTCCAGCAACACGGGGAGATAAGAGAACACGATATAACACCCAAAAATTCAAAGCTTTAATTGCCTCTTAATAATAAACACTTTAATAATCATGATTCATGGCGATCACGTGTATATTAAACCGATTACAATCATCGTCATTATTACCATACCCCGCGACCAACATCAAATTACGTTACGTGTGTGTGTTTCATTTCAAAATTCAGTTCATCCAGTATCGCATAATGCAAAGACTGGAAAAAATAATAATAATAATAATTTCCCCTTTTACCACTTTTGTACCTATCTTTTGTAGGTACACATATGTATTCTACTCTCTATTCCTGGGTCTAGTCTCCTCCCAAACGCAAACAAGAGAAATTATCGATTTCCAAAGGAATCCTTGAAGGCAATCAATTTCTATTCCGATTCCAATCAACACTGACATCAACACGAATGCCAGAACTAACAAGTAAAATGTTTTACTCGTGTTTACCACCTCCTCTGTGATTGCCTGCCCAGCGTTTTGCTGCCACTACAACATTTATTTATTTACGCTTGTGCAACGCTTAACAGATAGCTATGAAATGTCCCAGTAACATTGTCAATTTTTGCTAATGCATTCAATTCTCGCTTTCCTCCCTACTTTTGAGCAAAGTTCAAAAGAATGATAATAATATAGTGGTGGCCCCTTGAAGACGAAAAAAAACTTTTTTGAGCTTACTTGCGAACTTGTGCAACTCGAACAAAAGGGAAGGCGATAGGAAAATTTTTTTGTATGAGGAATGGAACACAGAGAGAGAACGAGATTGTCAACCTCAACTAACTAACCATGTGAATACATGCTTTATTAACAGTTTTCGTGTGGATTGCGTAACTTGTCGTTGAAAATGCAAAGGAGAGGGGATGCGAGTGTGTGGAGACTCTTGTTTCTGACTGACTGACCATTTGCCATTCCTTTTTTTCCACTGATTGCATGCTACGTAATAATGTGCTGCTGCGTGCAATTACCTAAGAGCTTATTCATTTCGTGGCCTCTTAATATTCCCGTATGTCAACCCAGTGACATTGCATATTCAAAGCGAAGTGAATATGTATGGGTGAAGCGTGGCATAATATTTTTTTCCTCTTGCAAAACATGTGTGTGTGTAAATACACACACAACACATCATTCTCCCTCTTCCCCTCAGTTCCCATTAAAACAATTCTCATTTGCAATAAAAATAAATTATTTTTTATGTCATAAAGGTATTAAATTATTCCGAAATTCCATGCTTCCAGACTCGCTCAAGAAGAAATAGCGACGTGACTGCGTCTCTTATGCTATTGTTTATAAACAAGACAAGAAAAAAAAGAGATTCCGACGCGAGTCTTGCTCTCTTACTCCAAAATTTCCATGAAAGTATCTACACGTAATGTAGAAAGAGAGATTTTGGCGTGGGCGAAATGGCAACATTAAAAGTGGACTTTACGACGAAACTTACATTACATGGTAATTTGCACACGAAATGAGTACGTCCTCATCTACAAGATTTATGATAAGTACAAGGAGGAAAGCCCATGCATCATATTAGCATTTTGTAGTTGCAACCTAGTAAATAAACCATAGTTTAATGCCAGAAACTGAAGAGCAGTTCAACTCTATTCTTTTAGTATGCTGTTGCCGTTGGGAAGAATTAGAGAAGACGATGACGACGAGACTCGATCCCTTCAAGATAACCATATTTGGAGGTACATTTAATATATGCAGTGACAAAACAGTTTTCTTTACGAAAAAATCGTTGCCGTTGGGAAGAATTAGAGAAGACGATGACGACGAGACTCGATCCCTTCAAGATAACCATATTTGGAGGTACATTTAATATATGCAGTGACAAAACAGTTTTCTTTACGAAAAAAATCAAATTTAATGCACTGAAATTGATATAGACAATAATGTTGCAAAAAAGGTTGTTAAGGATACAAAGATACAAGTAAATACAATGTGCAGGAATTTTTTTTGTGTTGAACGTATATGGACCGACCGGTTGGCTTGCTGAATTGTTTTCCTTTATCACTACAGCCATAGCAATGGCACTGGCCCTAATCACATGCACTTCAGAAAGGAATGGGATCACCCCAAAATATTTTATCGTTTTCAATATATGGAATCTATACATTTTATTTCATTTTCATTCCACTTGGACACGGATGGTTAGCTCGCCAATAATATATGTATATTGATGATGATAATGCACGATTTTTTTTCATTTTCATTTTGTGATGGAGGAATGCATGCATACACAATCATACATCATCCTCCCACGTCTCGCAGTCGCTCATGAAATGCAACAATGAAAGATTATTATGCGACATTATAAAACACACATTTCACGTCTCATTTTGTTTTACAGCAATTTGTTTAAATGGAATTGCAACGATGGAAGGCTATATTTAGACACAGAAAATATGCATCAAGTTCGAATAACGAACGTACATAAACATTTATTTGAGCTATAACTGCATACGTTATGTTATGGGCGCAGCGGTATACTCAATATATCGCCTGTGACTGACTCACTTTTGAGTGTGGCAATGAAATTGCGACAAGGAAAGGGCTATAAAGGACATTAGCACGGTACAGCATGTTATTGCCGCTATTATCATTCATCATCTCGAGAGCCACCTCACTGTCTGCATAATTTGAGTCTTAACTCTGAAAATGACTACAAATTGTCGCAAAAAATACTAACCTTTTTATTCATTAGCGATCACACAAATTTTAGGTCTTAATATGCATTGCATATTTGTATGTATGTATATGTCACAGGACTTTTTACTAGGTGGTCTCCTCTACTAGACTTTTTAGACTTTAATCATCTTAATGGGAAAACGACTAAACACAAAAAGCATACGACGCGAAGAATAAGTAGTCAACTCAATACTGTTGTGCTTTGTTCTCGAAGACATAAGACGATAATGCAATTAACAAGAGAGCTTGCAGTGAAAAGATGTAATACCTTCTTTCGCCGTATTTTACTTCTGTGAGATACACTTGTACCCGCTCGAAGCAAAAAAAATGGCAGAGCTTCGTCTTCAGATTGTATAGGCGTGCAGCGTAATTACTGACCTGTTACCAGGAAAGGTTAAGCCTACAGCAGCTAGAAGAGCTACTGCGAGACTACGACGTGAAACCTCTCTTTATTATTATGATTGATTCGAAACAAGAAATGAAAACAGGAACTAGCTAGGGAGGTGAGTAGGTGAGCATTACACAAAATTGCAGTGCAAGACAGAAATATACATTTTCATTTAAAAAAAATATACAAGTGATTGTTGTAAGCCACTTTTTTACATTTTTCATTTCCTTTTTCACCCAGAGGAGAAACTTGTGCATTTCGCATTGTTTTACAGTTAGCGCGCAACTTATACTTTTCGTTTTCTTTCTGCCCCTTTTCCCGTGCAGCAGAGCGTCGTCGTTCATGTAAAAGTAGATTGCAATTGCATGTGAACTTGGTAAAAGACAATGGCTGCGAGAGTGGCTCACTTTTGATACAAATACGGAGGAGGTGTTTTTTTTTACATTTTTCATTTCCTTTTTCACCCAGAGGAGAAACTTGTGCATTTCGCATTGTTTTACAGTTAGCGCACAACTTATACTTTTCGTTTTCTTTCTGCCCCTTTTCCCGTGCAGCAGCGTCGTCGTTCATGAAAAAGTATTTAGATTGCAATTGCATGTGAACTTGGTAAAAGACAATGGCTGCGAGAGTGGCTCACTTTTGATACAAATACGGAGGAGGTGATACTTGATACAGCACACAAAATGCTTTTAGCGGAGAGAGCACTGCTAATAATACTTTTTTTCTCTCAACTTAACTGGATTTGACAGCTGAATTGGATCCTGATACAGACAAGAGTAAAGTTGGAGGCGCAGCACATGCGATACATATTAATTTGATATACAAAATACCTTCAACGCAGTTGAGTTTGAGCGAGACCACATGGCCAAAATATTTCTTCGCCTTTTTGTGCAAATTGCACAAACTTATTTGTAAACTTTTATTGACAACCAAAAACCGTTTACATTCCTTTTGTTTTTCGGATGTTGTAATGCTGGCTTAACACTTTCGCAGATGAGGTGAGACGATAAATCCACTCTAGTGGGTTTTGTAACAAAAGTATCATCTTACTTTTTTGTGCAAGCTCTGTTTTATCCTTTCGAAAACACGAAGCGAAAACGGAACGAATCGCTAACAAGAAGCTTTTCTCGATCAATTCCTTCTCTTTTTGTATAGCTCGAGAGTTGACGTGACCCCAATTTCGATTATGAGACATTTAAAAAGCGAGAGAAGAAGAGGAGACGCACGCACACAATCGGTGTGCCCACGCTTTTCATATTAAAACGTGATTTCAGATAATAATCTTTATATTAATGAGGAGCTTAACTCAAGTTAAATGAATGGGTTTTGTGGTACACGTAGACAAGAAAGCAAGTGATGATGCACCAAAGCCTCAACCAGATAAGCCTATCTTCACTGGGCGGAATATATATCATCATTATTTCAGCAGATGGCCGGTCCAACACGCCAGTGGGAATGATAATGCTGTACAGTTAAAGTACTAATGACACAGAAAATGGATTGCTCTGCTCGTCTTATCTCTCTCTCTGGTATTAAAAGGAGGCAACTGAGGAGAGACGTCGATGATGAAGAAGACATCGTCTTTCAAAAGTCCTAGCACCAAGTGCCAACCATTCATTGATAAAAGCATCATGTAGTGATTGCGGGAAACGAGAATACCTAAATTGATTTTCTGGTTGGAAAAGAGGAGTAAAAGGTTATTTTTTCCAAGAAACTTCCCCACAAAAATATGCCAAGAAGTTTTGCAATGTCACTTTTACGAGCCACGTTTGCTTAGATAAAGGAGAAGTCACACAGAGCCACAGCATCCTATCCTGTGTCGATTATGGAATTGCCGCAAAAGCTCATAACCGCATGAAAGTATAGTTTATGATAAATAACATTTGATTAACTGCTTCTTAAAAGGGCTAGAAAGTTCACTGTACCTAGCGAAATGCTGGGGATGCTCCAGGGACGAGTAGAACTGGTGGCGTCGCCCTTTTTTAAGACGCTCAATCACGATTACGGAGAGTTAATCTCTGATATTAAAGAGTTTGGTGGTAAGCAGGAAAAAGACTAATGTACATATTCTTTGGAAACAGCGTTGCTGTGTGTAATCCTATACCACAGCACGGGTTATAGTTGTGATCTAAGCTCAAGTTGACAAAAAATATTATTGCTAGCTTGGCCACTTTTTTTGCCAAAGTAAATCTGGTAAGCAAACTCCGCAAGACATAAATTATATTTGCATAAGAGGATCACTCAAGGAAATGTTGAGTCATCTCAAGTCAAACATTCACTTCACAACTGGGTTTAAACACATTTCAGCTCAATGCCACACCGAAGTTTCGGAGGTCGAGTGATAATGTGATCATGCGACACACACATATATACATATATTACGTAACATGCAAGTCACTAGAGTTCTTGCAGTAACCTAAATGCTCACTTGAGCATAACTTAAGACAAAAAGCTAATTAATTGATAAGCTGCCTAAATGAATTATTTTTTCCTCCTTCTCAAAAGGTAGCCATTTGACTTGCACATCGCGCACCTGGATTTACTCATTTTCATTACTGTGCATAAAAATGACATTTCGAATCGCATTTCATTAAAATTAGTCCAAACTTTCCTTATGCGAGGAGCTTAATGTGCAATATAAAATTAAAATGAGCGTGATCCTAATTCTGTCAGAGAGTGTAAAAGTCATATAATAAATAATGGGTAAAAAAAGAGAACATCCGAAAATCTCTGGTTTCCCCATTCGCATTCATGCCAATGTGACAATGCTCTGAAACCTTATACTCTACTTCTACAACGTTATTTAAACAGTATACAAACATAAATATATGCATATTGTCGGGTTAAAAGGCGATTCGGATTTTAAAATGCCAAGAAAGTCCTTCACTTCAATTATTTGATTCGCCGCAGAATAACGCCGGCCGAATTGTCAATGTGATTATTG
>JAHZMY010001867.1:0-18849 GCA_027743915.1 Seira sanloemensis | reverse complement strand
CACCTTAAAGGGAGTTCGAAGAGGGTATACGGGACCGTGCCATGTTTGAGCAATTTTCTGTGCATATACATACATAAATGGAAAAGTAAATGGAATAAAATAACAGACTGAAATAAACTTACAGAAAGTTTTAAATACCTTATCTGGATGCCGTAGTTTCACGTAGGCGTAGTGGTTGTACTCTAATTCATCCGACTCCTTCGAAGGTTGAGTGTACACCCAAACCCAAAAGTTTTTCTGCGATAGTTGCATCATGACATAATAATTGTTTCCGTATGCTTCGACGTAGAACGGAAGCCATTTAACTGGAAACACAATTTCGGAATTTTACAGAAATGAATAGTTTTCAAAATACATATGTAGCACATATTTGATTTTAAGCTCAATTTTTGAGAAAACGTAGACAAGAAACACGAGTACGTACGGCAACTTCTCCTGGGATCGTACTTAAACTGAACAACCGCAGGAAGTTTGTTGCTTCCGGAAGCCTTATGAGCACAGTCCAAATGGGAAAGTAGATTCTTGTAGGGAATCTGCAGGCCACACGATGCCACAATGCACTTTAAAGGACTGTTCTAATTGAGAATTATATGGNTGGGAAAGTAGATTCTTGTAGGGAATCTGCAGGCCACACGATGCCACAATGCACTTTAAAGGACTGTTCTAATTGAGAATTATATGGCTTAGTGGCCGAGTCGGTGAAAGCATAAATAATTAGAATTTAAGTACCCTACCGAAACATGCACTTTTCCTCGTGCGGTTTCATGCAGCACCCCTTTAGCCTAAGGTGCTCACATCCCTGGGAAGCGTATCGACATTGTTGGGCATAGTTCAGAATAAAGTTCTCTGCGAAATAGTTGCGAGCTCCGAGCAATCCTTCCCTGCATGTTGGGCATGACGTAACATTTCCTTTGTGTCGACAGTTATTGCAAACAATGTGACCGTTGACACAGTTGTGGATGGGTGGAACGCACACGTTGAAGCAGATTGGACATTTGAGCTCCTCAAATATTCTCGTGAGATTGGTGGCAGCGTTAGCCAGGGATGAGCCTTTCAAACTTGGCATGATCTTGGGTGGAACGCACACGTTGAAGCAGATTGGACATTTGAGCTCCTCAAATATTCTCGTGAGATTGGTGGCAGCGTTAGCCAGGGATGAGCCTTTCAAACTTGGCATTATCGATGATTGCCTCCGGTCGCTTGTGAAAGAAGGATTTATGTAATCTTTTTTGTAACATTTTGTATATTCGTCTCTAAAATTGTTTAAAGAAAATTTGGCATTTGTGCCGTGAAAGTTTGTACGTACATACCCTTCTCGACCACTTCCTTTGGAACAGCAACAGAAAAAAGGCATTTTGATAGATTGATCAGATAAAATTAACCTTAATGCTAATTATATTTCGTAGAAAACAATGACAGAAATTTATGCATACTTCCTGACATTTTCCAAGACCTTCACAATAAATTTTGAACCGAGTAGCGGTGTATCGTACTTGAAACGATTTTTATTGTCACTTGCATTTACATGACTTTTATCCATCATACGTTTGTAATTTTGATAAAAAGGCATTATAATTAGTGCATGTTTCCTGGACACGGGTATTTTAATTGAAGTCACACAAAAATATGTTTCATTTAATTTTATACATATAATAATATCACATCACGTTATACTCAATCAACATTAAAAACTGTAAGATGTACATACATAATCAAGCAATGCCACAATGTCACATGCCACAATTACAATTATTTAGAAAAGGATATTATCGCAGCTTTCTTCAAATTTTCTTAAGCTCCTCTTCGGTGACCTCCGGGTGTTTAATCCTCACGTGCCTTTTCATGGTCTGCTTATCAATAAACGCATCCGCGCAAATATGGCATATGAATGGCCTTTCCCCCGTGTGGCGTCTCATATGAATAGTCAAATCTTTTTTAGTTGCGAAGACCTTATCACAGCCCTCAAATTCACCTGGAAAGTACAACAAAAGTTCAGACTAATAATAGCAATGCTAATTATGGTGGTAGTTTATTCCTCTTCCCTTCAAGATTTCAATAAAACTTACACTTATTAGTCTTGATTCCTTTGTGGACGGATTTGATGTGCTCATATCTATTCCCTGGGCGAGTAAATCGCTTACCACATATGTGACATAAATATTCAGGGGGCGCCTCGTGATGGTACGTTCTGTGAACAGTAAGCTCGTGGTAGTAATAAAATGCTTTGCCACAATCACTGCATTTGTGCGCTTTGGATAAATCTGCACAAACAAGATGGCAAATTGCATTAACGAACGCATTAAAGATAAACGATGGAAGTGGTACAGAGTATATGGGATCAAAACCAATCTTTACCTGAATGAATTCTGTTGATATGTTGTACTATCGAGTAGGCCTTTTTATGTGGTGCGAATTCGGGTCTCTCTTCTGCAACACACAACCCGCAAAGGTAACCAGTATCATCTTTTATTATCTCAATACCCCTATAATAAGGTCCCCCATCCCAATTTTTTAACCCTTGACCTCCTACAGCTCCACGTGAGGGCAAACCTGTTTTCAGTATCATCTTTTATTATCTCAATACCCCTATAATAAGGTCCCCCATCCCAATTTTTTAACCCTTGACCTCCTACAGCTCCACGTGAGGGCAAACCTGTTAATTTGAAAAAGAGTACTAAATAGCTGTTGTAGTAATTGACTTTATTTTGAATCAAGGAATAGCTACGTACCATCTTCAGTTGACACATTTTGAACCTTTTGCAGCTTCAACAATCTTTCTCTTGCCGCTAAAAGGTCACTGTCAATTGTACCGAAGCCAGCGCTTTTATACTTTTTCAAGTAATACGCTTTGGTAATCACCCCTTCCGGCTCACCGACTTTCGCTTCACTCGAACTAAAAAATAATTACATACATACATATGTGCATTCGTTATTAATACGCAATTGTAAACGATATCATGTTATAATATACCCGTATTTCTACTATCTACCTTGTAGGAACTTCATTAAAAGTTCCTGTTTCACTTTCATGAGTTACTGCTTCTTTCTTGCTGTATGCTGCACTTTTTTCTTCACGTTTGAGTTCCGACCCCAAACATCCAATTTCGGAATGAATGTCACCATCATCGGATTCTCGCTTAATCATAGCACTTTGTGCCTTCTTTACCATTTGTTTAGTATATATTTCAAGGACAGCACGAGAGCAATGTTCCGGATGCTTTTTAAACATGTGCCGTTTCCACTTAAATCTGACACGGAAAGCTGCGGAGCAAAACGCACAGCTAATCTCAGCGGTATTAGGGTTATGTAGTGCAGCTATGTGGTGATTTAATGATGATGTGGCGTGTTTCCCTTCAAAGGTTTTACCACAGAAAGGGCCTGAAAAAATAGAGCAAATAGAAATGTATTCAGGATCTTTACCTAATACTTTGACAGACTTAAGACTTACATATATTATCGTTTGACGAATGTGCTGATCTTTCATGTCTCTTGAGCAGCACATATTTATTGAAAATGGCATCACAACTGGAGCACTTATGTTTCTTGCAAAAGCGTCGTTCGTGACGAAGCCTCTGCCAGTTGAAGAAAAATCTTTTTCCGCATGTTGAGCAGGCAAAGGAATTCTCAGGAGTCAATTCTAACAAAGAAAAATTACCAGATCAGTAAATATCACAATCTCACAAGAAAATCTAAAATATGCCTGTAGTCGTACCAATGATATGTCTAATGTGGATATGACGTTTAATTGCATCCAGAGTGGAACACTTTCGTTTGCATTTCCCACATCTCCACTTACGAAGACGACGGGCGGGATCATAAACTTGCCAATACTCTACGCCATTTAGCACTTCCTTGCCAAGGTTTGTCTGGTCTAATTGAGATTTGGTACTTGCCCTATTACTACTACTAGATCCTAGCTCGGGAACACGAGTCAACCTAGGAATCCGTTGTCTAGCTTTCTCCACTTTCTTCTTGGACCACATGCTGACATTTTTTGACCGTATTTTGTTTCTCACACTCATACGCCTGCATGAAGAAGTATCACTCACCTTTTCAGCCTCATTTTCTGAATGTGAGATTTCGCCGGGTGACCTATTCAATAAAAATGCAAGCATTTAACGCTATGACCCAGTATACTTTTTACTTATTGACATACATACATACATTGACTATTGACACAATGTACATGACATAAGAACGTACCAATCAATATCTTCTTTTGCTTCAGTTGTCGTAATAGTCTCTTCTTCGTCGTCACCAATGTCCAAGTCTAAATCCGGTGGCAAGTCATCCAGCGATTGATTGTCGGGGTTATTGAAAGGCAAGAAACTTTCCATTTTAACTTCCATGCTTACATCATGGCCACCGGGTTGGATTTCCACCGACGCTTTTCCATCTAATTAGTATATCAATTCAATCAACTGTAAAATATTTAAAATAACCAGATTTAATACTAATAGATAATACTGTCTTCAAAAGGTAAACAACCTTCAGCGTCATAGTCATTTTGGATACAACTCTTGTCCTGGAAGTTGCTGACATCTTTAGCCCTGCATTTTTGATTTCGACTGCTTTCCACAATTAGTTTTCGTAATTCATCTATGGCATTTTTCTTAAAACGTAATGATCCTTTCAATTTTCTGGTCGATCTTGGTACGGATTCAATCAGATTAGTTTCGGTGCCGGCAAATTTGGTGGACAATTTAATTGCTTCGATGACTTTGTGTCTTAATTGAAAAATTTGCTCTTTCAACTTTATGAAAAACGTTACTGATTCCATCAACTTTTTCACAGCCATCCCACATAGTCGGCACCATAAAGGAATCTCGAACTCTGCATTTAACGGCGACAGCGTAGATGTGAGCTCCTCAAGACAGTTGATCTTGACTTTCTCCTGGGTTTCGTCGAGTCCGTCATCATCTAGAGCAGAAGTCTTCAGGAGGATGTTGAAAAAATCTTTTACGGTGCCAATATCCAACTTGTCTTGAGCTCCCAAGGTTTCCTCCTGTCTGGCCACTACGGCGTAGCAAATAAGGCATCTTGAATCCAATGGACCTTTAGTTAAATCCTGCAGGTAAAAACGTTACATGTAAACCGTGCCAATGAGAATGAATATTGGTAGCTAATTTATTTTTACATATTTAGTTTCTCACATCCTTAGTGGTAGGTCCTCCTGCATCTACTTTTGCGTTATCTTGATCGCGGACGCTCAAATTTACTCGTGGAAATGGAACCGTGCAATTAATTAGATCTGTGTCTGTACCCCCATTAAGATCACCGAATAACTGAAACGAAAGCCTTTCGTACTTACTAAAACTCATATTGCCTAATAATTTATCATTTATCAAACTGAAATGACAAGTACGACGAACAACCCAGACCTATTAACACCTCTTGTGGTATTACGTCATTTGAACAAAGTGACATTCACATGCAAAAAATATGCCAATTAAATGTTCATTCAAAACCGGATGCGCGTGCCTGAATGAAATTTTGGTTGCAAAACAAACATGTTCCTAGCTCAAACCAGCTGTCTGAAGCCTTGTGACAGTTGATCTTGTTGAAGTTGAAGTGTTCGCTCATTTCTTTGTTCATGTCTAAATGCCCAAGCCAAAGAATGACTTTTTTTACTGTGCTGTTGTGCTAGACAGATATGCGTTTTCTAGGATTGACCCGACCTGATGACTGTAATAAATATGGCGTTTGTACCGCAGCAAAGCTGAAAATCCTATTATAGCTTTAGTTTTGAAAACGACAGAGATGACTATCTTTTAATTTACTATGATGTGCTGAGAACTGGAACAATTGCATACGCACACATAGACAAATACAATATTTTATTGACAATGAACAAGAAAGTATACATTAGAACAAGAAGACAAAATTGTGTACAGGTATTCCACATTTTTAATATTCAAAGAGTAGCACACACGTCATCAAATTCTCTATTACATTCCCGAACAAATTTCTACAAAAGTTAGGGCCCATTGGGTAAAATCTTCCGTAGGAAAATCTCACTGGCTGTATTGCATTAGCCATCTTCACCGCTATCCTGTTGCCAAACGTTTTCTTTGTCAAATACATGCTCTTCATTTCCGTTTTCTTCATATTTGGCAGACTATTTATAATATTTCCCATCAGCGTTACTTGCGGCAAGAATACTATAGTTCCACAGCCCAGTAAAATACCTTCAACTAGGAACATCGAATAAACGGTAATGTGCATTTGTCCAATTCCGCGAATAAGGATCCATCCCGTCTGCACGAAGAGCAGATAAGTAATCGTGATAAGAACCAAGAACAGTCTTTTTATAGCTTCTTCTAAAATGCTGCAAATGACACAGAGTCTCGTGTAATATTTGAAAAACTCGTTCGTGTCAACAATTCGAAATGTAAAAATCTGAATGGTTCTTGTCGCACTAACAAGCATATAAAGTAAAACTGGACTGGCAGCAACACACATTCGACCAGTTTCGATGAAGCCAGGAAGAAGAAAAAATGTTCGGATTCCGAGGAAAATGAAAATTGTGGTAAATTCTCGTTCGGTGGGATCCGGTGCCCAGTCCTCAATTACAAAGTAGGGACCATCCAGGTCCCAATAGATGCAAGCTATGAAAAGTGCGTAGGGAATGAAGTTTCCACTATTCATGACCAAAAAGATTGCGTCAAGAATGCCAAATTTTGGATTAAGAAGACGAGGCTCATACTCTAAAAGAAGAAAGAGGGGCGAATGCAATCACAATTCCTTGTTATTGGCATAATATACTTTAATTTAATGAAGTGGGAAATACTTTTTATAAGCAGAATCTCCAACTGAATGTACTCATTGACTGCAGCGATCTTGGACGTGATATTAGAGTCGATCAAACCGTACGCAGCCACCAATATAGAGCCAAACGCCATGAAACCGTTACTGAATAGGCAGTAATTCATAGGTCCGAAAGAGTTTCTCGGGTAGAACGGTTGTGAACCGAGAATGTATATGCAATTTACCCAAAGGATAAAAACGAACCCAATGCCAACATACCAGGGGTACCACTTTCTCCTTTTGCAAATGTAAATTTCTCAAGTTTTTCTCATCCCAACGTAACGGAACTTCGTACAAGTACCCGTAAAACCATCCGATCAGTTTATAAAATTCTAGCTGGTATTTAGAAAACATGATTTTAAATAGTAAAATCCGAACATGCACAAGCCCAAAAATATGCTGTCAAACCGATGAGAAATAATTTTATGTCTGTTGCATCATTTTGACCTTAAAATAATTAATGTCACATTAAGAGCAAAATGAGTTATGACTAAAGTTATATCGATAAACTCATTTGCGTAGAAAAAGCATAAATAAATTTACTTTTGAAATTATAGACAAGTTCACATCTTTTATACGTATTAACGCTTTAGGTAAACAATCAAGTCGGATATTGTCCATTGGATATTTAATTTGACAGAATATTAATAAAATATTAATGTCCTTTTTACATTTTGACTATGCTTCCAAAATCAATAAAATATAATAAAGTAAGTCTACCAATTATAGCTAATCTTGATTCGATTGAGATGGTCACGATGCCAGGCACCTGTCGCCTTCCGAAAATCGGTAGTCTTAGCATACAATTTTGAAAACCAATTTAAACGCTTAGATTCTCACACTACCCCCAAAAGGTCCTATTTCTTGACCAAATATTGTTAAAATCAATTTAAAAACCTTAAACTTCATATTGATTTTATCCGTTGGCATTTTCTGATTAAAAACAATCTAAAACCAATAATGATTACTAAAATATTTAAGATGTTCCCATCCATGACACATGACTGGATGTAACGAACACTCGAATACTTAAAGGTCAGCTTAACTACAAATAAATTGAATATTTTTTTTTTGAAAACTCTCGTCTCCGTTCGAATACCTTCATTTTGTATAATTTATAATTTCAACATTTCCAATTTAAATATTCTCATCTAATTTCAGTATTTGTGCAACTTACTTCAGTAACCTAAGCACAATACAGGTCATATGCGTCGATGAGCACAATATTAATTTGGCTTTCCCATTTCTCTAACCACCTCAAAGTCCAATTTTGAGAAGGCATTTCTAATGTAATAAATCGATTCTTCCATACCGTTACGTGTGCGCCTCAAATATATTTGAAATTCGAATAATTCTTCATGATTTTTTCAACAACCCCACAGAGCACCCACAAGGAGACCTACATACATGCTATGTTTCGAAATTAAGGTAAGGATACGGAAAGTCGCCGATTCAGATAATTGTGTTAATATGTAATCTATAACAAAATTTGTTAAATATTTTTTTGTCGGCAGTATTTTAAAACTATGACTCACTTCCCTGTATCGCAATTGCTGTAAAAGAGTAGGAAATCTCTATAAATCAAAATGGAGGACCTCAATGCTTTCCCACTTCCGCTTCATTTATGATATGGAACAGATGCAAACACTGTTTTTAAAGCTTCAATTATCCTCCGTGCGTATCGCGTATCCAAACTGACAAATTTCAAAGTGCACAGCTCGTTGCCGTTTCTAGATATAGGTATGTAGGTATGTAACTCTCCGCGGTACACTTTAATATGTCAAATTTTGCATACTCCAAAAACCAAAATGCAGCTCCAAAGCAGCATAACTAAACTAATAATAATTCAAGCTTCCTGTTCTTCCCTGCAAAGTTTCAAGATAAACTCACAGTGATGACCGCATCATTACGTGTTTCAGGTCATCCGGTCAACATTACTGCTTTGCGTATATGTACATCTACCCATTTTCGTGTAGTGTGCACAAACACACAGATTTTGTGTGATGTAAACCTTCAAACGTCACATCCAACAACTGCGTATTGATTTTAATAGTTTATTTTTACTTTAATCAGAAACCCCCAAAAAATGACGCAGCTTCAATGAGTCAAAAAGCGAAAGTGAAGATAATCTTTAAAAATAGCTGAACTTTTCGTGAAAATAAAAAGCTAAATTTAACAAGGCTCATATCGGCGAATAGTGCCAGTCACTCGACAATTTTGTCCCATAATACCATTCGATACCGTCAGCACTCAGAGATGCACTTGACTGCAGAAATTGCACTTCACAAGTCGTTTAAACGCGTAATTCAACAAATTATTTCATATATGACTAAATCTTAATTTCATAGGACATAATTACATTCTTATCATAACTTACTCTTACTGCATCATACGCACACATATGTACATAAGAAAATGCTATGGACCATATCATCTTTTTTTTGTGATGCACCTGTATAAAAAAGTAGACATTTGAAACACAATCTGTTTTTTTTCAAACTAGTATCTTCACATATTCCATAATTTGAAAAAAGAGAGTATTAATATTTTTCATCAGATGAGCCCGTGCAAATTGGGAAGAAAGCGTGAGAAAGTGTCAGGCAGAGCTTTGCACTTTCAATAATTCTTGTTCATCCCCAAAATTACATCGTTTAGGAAAGTGAAGAGTTTTTTATTATATGGATGATGATGTGTTTATTTGATTACAAAATGAATAAAAGTACTCGATGAATACGTAGATCACACACACACATTTGAAGTAAAACTAACATATATATAATTTTCACGTCAACAGATTCAAAACTTGCATTGCGTTACATGAGTAAAAAGGCGCATAATGAGGACTCCCTTCCATCCATGGCATGCGAAAGTGTCATAAAACCAGTAGCATTACTTAACATTTTGTTAAAGAACGAATTGCTAGGTTTGGTGTTTGAGTTCAGGTTGCAGTTTTTTTTTGAATTGAGGATAATCATTCGTATTCACGCCAAAATAATGGGTAAATCAACCCCTCACTGTGATCATACAACCTTAGACAGTACAAAAAATTCATATCATCACCACAAAAGCCTAATTTAACCCTCAACAAAGTCAAACCACTTTTATAGTGATTTCTTGCCAGTGTCGGAGCTCAGTTGGTCTTTGTTGCTTGTTCTGGCGTGTTTCTCTTTGAGTATTTCCCAACGTGTTGAAAATACCCCAAGGTGTGAAGAGGGTGGTAGTTTCGACGCAGGGTTTGCACTGGAAACAGTGCACTTCAGGACAAAGTTTCCGTTTTATTCTTAAGGTAACCGGAGCCTTCACTTAATTTTGTGTGAATTGATTGCATGTCCCGTTTTCCAGAATTGAATCAAGTCTTATTATTTGTCCCAGGAAGGAGTTCAATCTAAGTCATTAGTTTTAAGATGGTGGCAGACGTTATACAGGTAAGAAAAATTGCTTTTGTTTTTTTCTTCTTAAATTACATAGATCTACATAAGCTTCCATGGTTGGTATAAATTGGGGTTCATTCAACAGGGTTTGACACACCAAAAATATTCAATTTTTAAGGGATGAGGTGAAGAAGACGCCTCAAACGCATGAAGCATGATTACGATATTCAAGTATGTAGGTGTAAAATACTTTTAACGTTTCGCAAACCGAAACGAAATGTAAGAGAAGGTACCTGAGAGATGATGTTGGAAGCCATGTAGCACCATGAGTAGGCACTTGAGCGTCTGTGTTATGATGAAACAGTCATTTCAAAATTATGCTGTATATGCCTAAAGAATTTCGATTAATCGTCTGCCTTTAAAAACAATACAAAAATTAAGAAAACGTTGGGAAATAACCTAAACGGGTCTGAGCGAACTGAAACCTGTGGTTTCCACCATTCCATCACGGTAGTAGCAAATCTCCATCGAAAACAAAGGCCCTAGCCACAATATATCGCTTATTCAGTATCTCAATTTTCAATTTCAACGCATAGCATAATTTTCGCGAGTATGAAATGTAGTCCATTTGATTCCATGAGATGCAGTTTCAGGAACAAACATCTAATTGCACTATATGGCAAGCATTTTTTGCAAGGGCAGTTTACAGTTCACGTATGCATGTGGTATAGCACAAAAATACAGAATTTATCGACTAGTTATAACTTCCTTGTTTCTAGCGATAAATCCCAGAAAATGTGTCCTTGTTTGAAAATTCCCATGAAAAATGGCTGAAGCGACCACCTGCCGTCAACATATACGACATGTCAAGCTAAAAAGGGACAAATTTTCATTAGTTAAAAACTTTGCTTGTAGTGCATAACTGATAAGACTTTCTTCCTGTTCTTTTGTTGAAACGATGCATGAAACTAAAAGGTTTTAATTTGACATTTGAATGAATCATTCTTGACGATTTTGCCTTGTCATAATTCGAAACATGTATGGTACCAGCTTCCAATGTCGTAAAATCATTTGCATTGTTAGGTAAATTTTGGACAAAAATGTGTATTTTCTAGATTTTTCTGTCCATTTTCCCCAATCGATCCTAGCAAAGAAAAATTGACCAAAGAATCCAACTGACCAGTACTTCTATGGCATCAAGGTTGGATCAGAGTCGAACCACAGGGCTAATAATTCTTATAATTTATTCCAAAGGTTACTTGACTTCTTTTTCCATATCAATACTAATGCACAAATCAGTTTATATGTTTTTCTGTGCATGTAAATACAATGAATATATAAAAAGGGGTATATACTTTCAAGCATTCGGCATAGACAAATCATGCGTTTTATGCCCATTGTGTCATCAAAATCATTATCCCACTCGTTTGGCCACTGCATTACCCAACACTCTCTGAGCAATTTTGTATCCCAGTCCAACAGAGAAAATTGTCTTGATATCTCGGTAGCCTTAGCCCTTTTGTAAGTCTCGTAGTTTTCACAATTGCCAATTCGACACGGGTGGTTAGACTTGTGGACCCTTTCAGGTCTTGCTGGCCTTCACCACTTTATACTGACCAAACAATTCCTACAAAATCGCAAACTTGTCAAATACAATTCACCCAATTGAGTTGTATAAAAATTGTTCCTTGTATCTATTCATACGCATTCACACTTTAAATCTGTGATAGAATGAACGTGAGCAATTTTGCAAAAAAAAAATAAGAAAAAGGTGACAACATTAATTTTTTAAAAGAAAATATCTCTCTCAACACAAGCTGGTCGTGCGTGCCTTCAGTTTCCAAAAATTGGTGAAAAAGTTTGAGTCTGTGCTGTTCTTAAAGCATAAATCCTCTTTAAGGTATAGTTGGCCCAATTTGCATTGAGCCATGACAAGACCGATGTGAATCCAATCAAAAAGGTTGATAATCCTCAGCTGCAAAAAAAAGTTCACATCATTACATGAGGTACCAATTTTAGCTACCTGATTTTTTAAAAAAAACTCTTTCTTTCTATTGAACCAGAGAAGCATAATATTTAAAGTTGGAGGAATAGGTATGTACGTGTCTTTGAGAATGCGCTGTCGTTGTTGTATCATTCGAGGCTGTAGGTATGCTACGTGATGTCATTAAAGCTTATTCCATATTTATCCATGCATGCGTCAGGCAACAAAAGCTGGCAAAATATAATTATTTGCTCCACGCTGCAATGACTTCTTTTCGAAAAAAAAATCAGGAGGAGCAGGAGACAAGAAGAAAAAATTCGAAAGTTTTTTATAAGATTTTTTTTTTAAAAAAAAGTTATAAATGAACAGGGCATGAGTTGTTATCAATATATATTGCTTTACCTGTATAGCGTTGGATCATTTTGAACAATCAATTCATCATGCATGCTCATTGCACTTTCCATTTCACTTCATTGTACTACTACTCTTTCATAGCTCCTCTGAATGAGTGAATTTGTCAAAAAAAAGTACTAGAAAGTTTCAATCAGACTAGTATTAAATATCAAAATTTTCTGTTTTTCTGCACACTTTTTCAATTTTCAAATAAAAATCTTTTAGGAAGTCATCGGTTTAATTCTTTAATTCTTTACGAAAGAGTTAAATGTGCAGAGTACGTGCATAATTTATGCGAGTGCGGAAATAAGATTATCATTGCTTCTGTAGATTTTTTAAAAAATCGCATTTAAAATGAGGTGTCAGAAAATAACACTGTATGAAAAGACAGTCCCTTTAAATTTACCTTATATTTAATTCTTCTCCTAAATGGCTACCGGAAACGGAAAACGTAGGAAATCGAAATAATGTCTGGTGGTTATTCATTTTTTTTCTATACAAAACCAATAGATGCATGGTACAATTCAATCATATTTTAGTTTATAATTTAGTAGTTTCCGATTATGTAATTTCCATTGTCGTTGCTCAAGTCGTGTTTCGAAAGGCCCAACCAAATTGCATTGTCGATAATAATCATAAACCAATCTCTTAATTTGGTATTAATACGTCGATGGGTAAAAAAGGAAACCTGCTTTTAAAAAAGTCTGTATTTTTTGTCAAGCCAATTTCATGCGGCTTGTCCTCTCATTCGGATTTTCATTTTTGTGAGGTCCAAAAAAGAGGGGACCACAAAATTGCTCGCTCGTCACACTCAAATGGTTATCATTCTTAAAATATTCTCACAAAAATGCCGCTATCATGGCTACCTTTGTACACTTATGAATTTTTTGGTGTGCTCTTGTGCGTGCGTATCTCCTTCAAATGATTCACGGCTTAAAACCAAAGCCAAACCTGCTGAAGTCTTCATCAATGTAACCGTCATTAACAAGTCTGTCATCGTCATTTCCACTTAAAGCCATATCCCTAATAACATAGGCATTTCGCTCGTGTGGGAAAATCTTTTGCAGTCCACATCTATGTATATGTACATGATCTCGTCCGTCAGAAAAAAAATCTTGCAATGACGTGGCAAATACAGAAACAGTTTTTAAAAACCGACGCTTACCTTTTATAAATACGGTGAAGAAATATCAAAACCAAAAAAAGCATTATTGCCGTCACTGAATGACATGCAGAGGAACGTACCATTTTCGAGGTAAAATTTTTCTCATCCACTTTTTTCTTGCGTGGAGCAAAAGCGCATAGGTATGCGCGTTTTTCAAGAGAGATGTGATGGAATTCACCCTACAGTCTCTCGTGTGAGATCCATTTGGCCAAAATGCAATTTGCTGGGTGTACCCGAAACTGATATGATTATAACGACTTTCCTCACGAGCCCAATGCAAGCTCCATGATGTCGACATGTTCAGTTACGCTAGGATCAAGATTTGTTCGATTAATTGATATTGAGTTGACGTACAAAAATAAATGCCTACCTACAATTGTATTGTGCTTGTCAGAGTCCTCGAGATCGAGTCTGACATTAAGGACAACACTGAAGTGCCTACATGTTTTGATGGAAAGCGCCTTCAACGTAGTTTCAATTGTTTGAATGCAAATGTATCACACAATTCCTCCTCGATTTCCTGTTTTCTACTTGACTGCATTTTTAAATATGAGGCAAAGAGGATATGCTCAGTTGTCGAATTGCGTAATGACTTGTGCCTGCTTCCAATTTTCTGGATGAGATCCTTCCATGCCTAAATTACTACCTGTTCTACATACACTGTTTTTTTGCAGACTCGATTCGTGCCTCTCCTTGCCACAGTGGCTTCGTGCCTTCTTCTTGGCGTTCAGAGCACACCCCAGCCTCCAACAGTGCATTCTACTTCGAGAGGCCCGCCACCTCCATTGCCACAGTACTATGTTAGTAGTTCACAACGGCCCCCGTCAGTACCACCCCCGCCAGCTAGCTCGTCATTAGCACCCACGTCCCCCGTGTACACTGCGCAGAGAATTCGACCATCAAATTCATACAGCAGTGCAGAATACGATGATCCTTACCCAGCTTCAGCGCATTTGGGCACGGCGAGAACGACGTCTGGCGTTGCCCCAGAGGATGCAGATGCTCCAGAAAATAGCGGATTCGTGCAGCCCATTGACTTTAGCAGCTTACTTAAGGATATTGGAAGCTCGCCGAAAGGGGTGGGGCTAGATATTGGGGCGAGTAGTAGTAGTAACCCCCTGTTTGCCAGTGAGTCCAAGGACACGTTCCAAGGATTCTTTGGGTCTACGAAAAATCCGTTTGAGGAGCTGAGCAGACTTAACACTGCTTCCTCAGATCAAGTAATTTTATATGAAAATCATAATTGAAATGCTGCAAACTTGTTTGAATGACTGATCAGCTAATGCTAATGCAATATTTTCAATGCTGTGCAGCGACCAAGGTCTTCCAATGATGAGGACAATGTAGGCTTTGTTGACCCAAATGTTCAATTCAGAAGCCTCTTCGATTCAGCCGGAACATCTGCAGGATTCAAGCCTGAAGACTTTTTAGGCTCAAAGGTACACACTTTAGTTGATGTATGATGAAATGTCAGTAGGTTGGAAAAGCACATCGTGTTAGCCCATTTACGCAAGCACGCTTCATTTCAATTAAGTTAGGCATTAGTAAGCTTCTAAGTTATTAAAAACATTTTCGAAACCATAACTCATTTAGAGTGAAAACATTGGTTCGGATCCCTCAAAGGGTTCCCAGACCAGAGCGTATCCCTCATTCACCTACAGCGGACGTGACGCGGAGCGGGAGGATTCTGACAGGGACTACAACGGCAGAGGGGGAGGTGGTGGTGGAGGAGGAGGAGACAGGGATGGATCAAACAGGTATAGATCGAGTTACAGACAAGTTGTGGTTCGGATCCCTCAAAGGGTTCCCAGACCAGAGCGTATCCCTCATTCACCTACAGTGGACGCGACGCGGAGCGGGAGGATTCTGACAGGGACTACAACGGTAGAGGTGGTAGCGGAGGAGGAGACAGGGATGGATCAAACAGGTATAGATCGAGTTACAGACAAGTTGGTAGTGGTAGTGACCGGGATAATAATGGGTACTACCCGCAAAGCAACAGCCCTCCAGACTACTATGACGGTGGTAGGGGCAATCGAGGACAGTATGATGATTATGACGGGATTTCCAATAGTCCCCAAACAGATTCTTATGACGACGATGGTAACTATTATGCTGGCTCTGCTGGCCAAAGGGGGACTGCTAGGGGACCTGCACCAAGCTACGAACGAGCTACTCCAAGATATTCTCAAGCAGCACAGGAGACCTCAAACTCTCCTCAGTCAAAGCCAAGGGCTGCTGACTCTTCAAAAAACCCAAAATGCAAAAAGGTACTGCTTTACATATGTATGTATATAACCTAATCATATTAATATGTTTTAGTCATGCATCTTATAAAATTTTGTTTTTGAAATTCAGGTGGAGAAGCAAGTCGACTATAATGACGACCACGCCTCATTCACTGAGCCTGACGAAGACTATGACCCTTCCACCTACCAAGGCCGTTACAAACGACAAGCTAGACAAAGAAGCCGAGGTGGTGGTGCAGCAGCCAATAGGCGTCCTATGACCTGTTACGTTTGCGAAGACGAACATGGTCGTTATGCAGAAAAATGCTCTTATGATTCCAAGGGGAGCCCAAAAGACGGGGCTTACTTCCACTCCGAATCAAGCTCATACAGCGATAACGGACGTCGTCAGAATAACGGGTAAACTTTTAAGAAAATGAACGCCCTCTCCTCGGTATGATCGAAAATCTCACCGTTTTCGATACCTTTTCTTGGTAAATTGTTTACTTACAACTTGTGCTTCTGAGGCGTAAAATAAGTTCATTAGAAAATCTATTTTAAGGGAAACGATTCCATTTATCATTGTTATATCACGCTGTAATTTTTCGTGACCAACTTCAACTCTACTTGCAAATTAAGTTGCAAACCCTTTTCCAATTTTACAGTTCAAAGACTAGGAATTTTTATTCCAAACCACTACTTTACCAGAACCAGTTTAATTTCTTGCGTTTAGCTGCCGTTATTTTTTGAAACAAATCAAACTTGTGTTACACTGTCATGTTTTATTAGTTCATGTTGCTTTTGAAAATTGTTAAGTTTTCTGCTTCTGTAAATAGGACACTACAACCACAAAACCGATATGCCTCCTATTACACAATTATACCTTAAAATAAACGAAATCGTTAAGTACTCACACACATATTTACATTGAACACAAGAATGATACACACATTTACTCATTTTCATACCACTCACATTTGTCACATCAATTAACACAAAACCTTTATAAACACCCCAACAATCATTTTCACATCAATGAATACAGAACCCAGTTGCATAATGTGTACACATACATAATTTCTCGTTTAAAATTAGCATCACGTATCAATAAAATTGACTTCATGATAAAGTATTCGGAACGACATGACTGATTTGAGAACGTACTACGTTCTTCATCGCCAGTATACTGGCAGCTTGTTGCGCTTCACGAACATGCCATGGAGAAAGTTACTGGAAACGACTAGTGGAAATATGACCTTTGTGCACTGACTCCTTACAAGCATGGACGACACAATTTCATGGACTACACGTTCCCAATCGTTCAATTTTGTCAAGGTAGGCTTTGATAAACTTCAGGAACTCAAAGGGAAGATCCCGACGAAGTGGCAACCGCCAACGCTCATCAGATGAGCTAGCAAGCGCAGAAAGCACGACCAAGGCTGTTCGCGTGGAACCCGAAATTGCTGAGAGCGAGGGCAAGAATATTGGCAAACGTCAAGCCGGAGAATTCCGCAACTTTGGAGGAAACGATGAGTACGGAAGTAATTCCCGAGATGTGTACCCTGACCCGTACGATGCCAGCTCAGGATCCTATCGCCACCCCACTGGTTACGAAGGGCCACCATTAGGCTCATCTGGGTCAAGCAGAGGACGGGGAGGCGGTGGCGGAGGAGAGGGAGGTTATCATGGAGGTGGCGACGGAGATGACCGAAGTTATCACGGAGGCGGTGGACGTGGAGGGGGAAGAGGAGGAGGTGGAGGACAGGGCTATGGCGGTAATAATGAAGGGTACGATAGTGATTTCGACTTTTCTCCTCCAGCCGATTTTGAAAGAGAGGCGGCCGCTGCCAGCAGAGACTATGACTTTTCCATTCCCCGAGAATTTGATCCGGATGTGCAGTTGAGACCTAATAGCGGAAATAATAATAATAACAACTATCGCGGAGGCAGTGGTGGTGGAAGTGGAGGGCCAGCTGAAAGAGCAAATAGTCCACCAGAGGGTAACCCTTTCCACCCCCCATATTATCATAATTCTAACAGGAGACAAGGGCCAGAAGTCAGCGCCAGTGATAGACGAGAAAAGTTGGACGATTTTGACATTGGCTACAATGATTACATTAGGAATAACTTTCCGGAAGCTTTTAATAGTAACAACGGCTTTTCCACTCCAAGCTACTCTGCCAGTGATTATGACTTCAAGCCAAACTACTACCATCGTAAGTGCTAATCGGCGTAGGGACTTTAAAAAGTAAAAAATAGCTCCTAAAGTTCACTCCAATATATCTGTATCAGGTTCGCGCCCGCAAGAAGAGAATCGAGATGATCGCGGAGGACATGCACCGGAAGTCTCAAATAACCCCGGAGGTTACTACGGGCGTGGATATGCAGGAGGCAGAGGCGGCGCTGGTGGTGAAGGCGGCCGCGGATATGGAGGAGGTAGAGCCGCTAGTAGCGATGGTGGTGATCGCGGCGGTCGCAACAATTACGTTCCCCACAAGGAACACACTCAACCTAGTCATAACTTTGCTCCTCCCCCTGGTTTTTTCTCCGAGGATAGCCCAGCTCAAGAAAACTTTGACCATTTGGGAAATATCATGAAAGAATTTTCAAGCAAAACAAGAGACGGCTGTCAAAGAGTCCACAAAGGAGATATGACATGTAATTCTTAATTTATAAAAATTTCTCATCTCTTTATAAAGCAGGGGTTTTTAATGAGCTATTTTACACTGACCCAAAACAGGCTTTGTGTGCAAAGACGCTCGCGGAGCCAACAAGGAGGAATGCATGTACACCTCAGATGACCCCAAAAATAAAGCCATGGCTTACCACGAAGTAACGGAATACTCCTCACCGACGGCCAGTGTCTTGCCAGCTCCGCTTCACGCAACGCTTCTGGGAGAG
>JAHZMY010001866.1:0-28498 GCA_027743915.1 Seira sanloemensis | reverse complement strand
CATCGACAACGATAAAAAACTTTCGAAGGAATTAACACCCTGTTCGGAAAAAGGCAACATCAATTTTATGTTTATATTATGTTTCATTTTCATATCTAATTTCACATTTTCTCTGTTTCTCGGTAAACGACAGTTACAAATTATGACTATAGTTAAAGACACACATACATACACAGTTAGTTAACGTCATCTAAACATTTTTTGGTCATCAAAACACCAGAAGTATTTATTAAAAGATTTACTTTTACACATGCTATACATAATTATGTATGTACATTTAAAAAAACACGCTTCAAAATATTTTTACATGATTGGAAAACAACTGTGCGGTCTCATTTCAATCAACATTCAATCACTAATCACACATTTTTTCCGAACAAAATAATATTACAGATTTTTGTGCATGCAATAATATACTGATCATGCAAAACAGTTATTATCTTTTAGTCTACCGTTTTTTGTGCGATTTTTTAGGAAAAAGAACATTTTTGGTGCTACTGCTGCTACCTAAATGAATATTCACTAATAATTAAATACTAACTGACTGGCTTAAAACTGACTTATTGGCATAAAACACTATATATAAAATGGTTTTGAATGGACATGAAACCTTTTTATGCTAGAGATATTGGATACCTAGTGTGGGTCTTGTTGATGTGTTAATTAAATCAACTAAATGTCCAATCCTTCTTTGAAACCCTTTAAAACAAATTCTAATCAAGCATGGAGCCTCGTCGCTTCACCTCATGCTTCACCTGAGCTGCCGAGGCTTCCCTTTTGGAGCAGTTCCCGTTAGCACGACCACCACCCTTCACCTGGGTCACTAGCTGCTGGTCGCCAGGCTCCTTCGACGTGTCCGAAAAGGGCAAGCCAGGCAAGTGCTGGAATTAAACAGAAAAGAAAAACGTGAAGATAAAACTTGATAAGTAACTAATTCTGCGTTTCTAAGTGAACGGTTTCTTTTCATACCTTGCCAATTACTTGGATAGGATTTAATCCCGTCACCTTCGCCACCCTGTGCTCCACAACGTAGAAGATGTACTCGTCATACAGAAGCCTCAGCAAATGGAAAGAACCGAAACTGGCAGCACTCCTCAAAGTCAGATCTCGGATGATCAAAGAGCTATTTATAAAATAGAAGAAAATCCAATTAGCACCTGCTTTATGTATTCTATAGTAATTATATTCTGTTATGGTATACCTGTAAAATGACCATTTCAGCAGAAACATTCTGGCGGAAGTGACAAACTTGGTGGGGTCCTCATGTGGCTTCACAATCCTATTGACGACTTTCTCCAACCAGGCGGCCCACTCGTCCAAACTCTGCTGCTGGCTGAGAGTCGCCTTAAAGTCCTGCTCGAGACTAGGAACTGTGTCGCCATTGCAGCCGCAAACCCATGATGCCTTTAAAGAAAAGAATATGGATGGAAATAATTAGTTTTTTTTAGTAAGGTTTCGCAAAATATAAAGTTAATTAATTTAAAAAAAAATATTTACCTGCTCTTCCACGTTCTTGAAGTCGACGCGGTTGAGATCGGACAGCATTTGCGAGATTTGATTCTGGTTCTGGAGGACGGCGCGGGCCGCTTGTGCCAAATGGTTGAGGGATGTGTACCGCCTCAACGTTTGCGCCAGGGCGTTGACGACAGACAGCCTGAGACTGATGAATGACTCAGGATAGCCCGTCATTGAGGACGACAGCCACATCTCAAGGACCTTGGCGAAGTTGCGGATCGCTTGTGTCATTGGACCTATTGAACACAGAATTAAAAGCTTAGCAATAACATTTTATCCGAATTGTTAATTACTCGATTAATATAATTAACGACTAACTAGGAATAGGACGGAGGACGTCTGGCAGAAGCATTTCCACAACGTGCTGGTAAAAGTTAAAGTCAACTGCTTTCACAAACTGTTGCACGGAGCTCATCTTGCACAGCAGCAGCATCTTGGCCCTGTGAAGCAACAAGTGCCCGTCATTGAGGACGACAGCCACATCTCAAGGACCTTGGCGAAGTTGCGGATTGCTTGTGTCATTGGACCTATTGAACAAACAAAAAACAGAGAATTAAAAGCTTAGCATTTTATCCGAATTGTTAATTACTCGGTTAATTTAATTAACGACTAACTAGGAATAGGACGGAGGACGTCTGGCAGAAGCATTTCCACAACGTGTTGGTAAAAGTTAAAGTCAACTGCTTTCACAAACTGTTGCACGGAGCTCATCTTGCACAGCAGCAGCATCTTGGCCCTGTGAAGCAACAAGTGTTATTTTTGATCATAAACAAAAATAACATTAGCAGAATTAAGGTATAAAATAATTGGTCTTGGATTATGTACTTGGGCAAGATCTTCTCAAAATCGACAGCCCCGTCGATAACAGGAATAACCTCGCCGCCACGCCAGAAGGCCTTCCAGGCCTGTTCAAACTGCACCAGCTGGAAGCTCACGACGGCATCCAACAGACTCTGTGAAAAATCGTGATTGTCACATTTTACTCATCTATGTATGTATCTAAGTTAATATATATTAATTTGTGGAATGAAACCACTCGCTGTACTTCCGGTCGACTCTCACCTTGCAATGCTCACGATACACCGTTCTGAAGACAAACAAATCGTTCCCATCGACCCCATCTGGACATGGCTCTTTTCCTATCTCAAGTTCAGGGAACTCATCAAGCACTCCAGCGGAATCTCCGAGATAGGGCTAACAGCACAAAATCATCATTATTACCGTCATAAGGGTCATCAATCATCAAAATCCTGCTGGAAAAGCCGTATTATATACGTAGCTGAGTGGGTTTTGCTTCTGCGCATTCACTCCTTGTTTCAGTTTTCACATTGCCCCATAAAAATATTTTGATACTGATGAATTAAATGAACCTGCACACTTAATGAAAATGGTTTGATCGATTAGCCCCAGATATAGGAAGTAGCAGATGAACTAAAGATGAGCATCATCTTTTGCTTCTTTTCAATAATCTTCAACACTCTTGCAAAATCAAAAATCATCCGGATGCATCGATCATCAAAAAATTAGTTTTTCAAAGGATTTTGAATTTTTATTCAAAAATGAATTTTGCTTGACAAGAAAATCAGCAGAATCTTAAATTACGGAAAAAATTGTATGAAGGCAATTTTGAGTTTAAATTAAAATTATTTTACACAAAACTTTAATCTAATCTAACTAATTTAATAAAATTCTGCTGGAATCCAAACGAATATGAATACACCATTTGCGGTTACAAACGGCAAACAAACATGTCTAACTCAAAACTACACCTAACGTTATTATTATCTCCGCTACGTACTAATAGCCATTTCCAACATCTTCAAAGTCTCAGATTTTCAGATAAAGCACGATTTTTTTATTTTATACTCACAAGAAATGCCGTCACATCATCCATCAGCAGCCCATTGGCGTCCCCCATCTCACCACCCCTGTTGCTCGACTTGAACTTCTTCCCATGGCCTGGATGGTGTCTCGAGTTGACTCCGGAAGTTGAATGATGATGTCCATTGGAAGCATAGTTCCCGTTCATCTCACTCAAGCAAGAAGAGATAAGGTTGCGAAAATTGGGTTTAGCGCGAGAGTTGAGGAGAGAGCCAAAATAAGATGACAATTCGGGAGTTTTGGCTTCGAGATTTTTTTTTGAAAAGGATTTTAATTCAATGTCATCATTTGTCTTTCATGGTTTCATCAGGTTTTGCACAAAAATTTCCATTGATCTACGTTGTAACTTTTGTGCTCATGGCCATTTAATAAATGGCAATTACTGCCACATTTTGTCAAATTAAATTTGGTATTTCTTTAGTATTTTGCCAATTTTTGTTCCATGTCGTCTCAAATTTGAATTATTACAAGTTTATTTTTCGCACAAAGTAAAAAAAATCATAGCAAAATTGGAATGGAATATCTTTAAATGAGCGTAACTGTTTCCAACCTTAAATTCTTCAAAAATGCCGTTATTTGTCATCCATTAAATAGATAATTTCATTTTCCCAGCTTCTTGTCATATATTTTTGCTCTCCCTCTCAGACCTTAATACTTAATTTCTAAGATGCCCGGAATGTTATGCCAAGACCCAAAACAATTTCCCTTCTTTCTTCAAACTTGATTCAACTTTCACCTCAAAATTCACCTAAAAATGTGACGGGTGCAGGTGCATTTAATAAAAGAAGCATCAAAGCAAAAAATAAAACACTACAAAATCTATTTTAAAAAGCTTGTTTTTTTGGTTGAGAAATGATTCATTACTGTGAGCGGACTCGTCTTGACGGAATGCGCGCTCGTCGACTTGAAACATGTTCGGATCCATTGACGAGTCTTGGTCAAGCTGAGCCTCCATTTCTGGGGTCATGAGGACCCCACCGTAGCCAAAATGGTCGAGCTCCGGTGTCGCCACCATAGACTGCTCTTGCTCTTCGTACTGCGGATCCTCAACCTCCTCCATGTAGACCTGGCCGCCGGCGTCGTAGTACTGGAGCTCCCTCTGCGGGATGACTTGTCTTCGCCTGTGGTGATGATTGTTACTGTTGTGGTTGTGGTGGTGGTGATTGTTACTATGATTATGATGATGATTGTGATTAGAATGGCCGGAGGAGGTGGATGGGCTTGACAGGGAAGTGATTGGACAGAGCTCCGGGACCGTTTTTCTTCGTTTCTGAAAGAAATCGAGTGCAGAGAGAATAGCGAATTGAGTGTGGAAATAAAAAAGGGAAATCATAATAATCATAAATAGTTTTTCTTATTCTCATGCAATGTGAAAAATAAAGGTTAAATATTAAACTTAAGATTAAGTTAAACTGTGAGAAAAACAAGAAAAAATGTCATGCGATCAAATTATAGTTTCTGCAAATAAAACAGAAGAAATGCATGCGATGTGAGAGAAAACACATAAGTTCGACGATGCAGTTATGTGAAAAGTACGTGACAATATGATAATGATGAAAAGACGACATTCTCAGATCGCCCCAAAGCCAAGATTTTCAGCTCGTCGCTTGGCCAACAATGCAAATATGTAGATGCTCATCTTGATTATGAAATTTGATCTCCAATTTTTTAGGTCAGATGCCATCTTACATCTTACTTATCTTACACGGATAGCGTCAGACCGACAACGACATTGGCAACAACCAATGAGACAGTTTTATGCAAAAGACCGAATACTTTATGAGAAATCGAATTTCAGTATATTAAAGTTTCAATAAAAGTTTTAAATCTCGACGGCATAAATGACGGCATATGTAAATTATTGCGGCGAAGGACGCTGACAGCACTATCCTATCAAGACAAGAATCGTGTCTTATTTTTTGGAAACTTACAGTGGCTGGTGAGACCCGATTCGTGAGATTGGGAGAGGCGCCTGAGCCCCCCGAAATGGGTATACCAGAACCGTCGCCACCTCCAATGTTGTTATTGTTGCTAGCACTGCTCTCCGGAGACTGGACCAAATAAATGCCACCCTCCTAATTCACACACAGGAGATAGACACATTCCCCATTTAAAAAAACTATTTCGGACTCATCTAGAAAAAAATACAAACTCTCCTCTCGCCCCTCATCTTTCGGACTTCTGTTCCCAAAGACAAACATCACAATCGACAACTACTTACATTAAGGCTTATTACTAAGGAAAAAAATATATTACTTGTATTTCATACTCGACTGTGCACATTAAAAAGATGAGATGTGCATACGTTTTTATTATATTTGTGCGAGATAATAAAAATTCGTAATTGGCGAAAATAACTACTTTTGTGAAGGACAAAAAAGAAATAGCTACACAGATCCAACGTTACGTAATAAATTCCGCTTTTTAGTTATTTACCCACAAAAAAGAAAATAACATACGTAATATGAGACGTAATGATTCAAACAGAGAGAGGGCAGAGGACAAGAGTGCGAGATCTAAACAAAAATTCGCTTCGGTGGATACGATTTGGAAGAAGGATAGCTCTAGAAAAATTCCGAGGAGACAATGAGGTGCCAAGTGAGGTGTGTGATTCATACCAAGAAAAGTGATTCATATGGACTACTTAATTGTAAATGTGCCCGAGAAGACGTCCCTTTTATGACGAACGATAAAATGATATGAGCGAAATTAAGCACAAAAAGTTACGTGTTTTCCTCCTTTCAAGACACCTAATTCATATTACAAAAGAAATGGAGAAGACGGTAATAATTAAATAATATCTTACTAATATTACCTAAACCCCATAATTTCTTTGACTATATTTAGCTCAATATGAAAAAGTATAATAATCTCTGATTTTTTCATAGAAATGTATGTAAATATACACACAAATAAAATGTAAGTTGTAGGTAGCTATAAAATGTAATTTGCTATTTTAATTAGAAGAGAAGCGACTAATATTTCTCATGATCTTTAAGACACAAAATTCATGCTATGCAAAATTACACACAAACATCACAAATTATACTGCATGCAGTAAGTAAATATAACAAAAAGAGATTTTAGGGAAAAAAAGTTTTCTCTTTTCGGAGACCAACCTGTGCGTAGCCAACTCCATTGGACGAGGATGAGCCTGCAGCAGCGAAATAAGCGGCAGAAGCGCCATAGTTCTCAGCACCAACAGTTGTCCCGTAGATCGGATATGAGCTGTAGAAGGGTAGGAGAAAATAAGGCATTTTAAAGGTATGTCCACTTTCACTCTCACCCACACCCCTTTTCTCCCTCTCTCGGGGCGAAGTGAAACAAGCAGGGCTTCTTTGGACAGATAGGTGACAGGGGTAAAAAAGCGACTCTCCTTTACTTTATAAAGAAAAACTAAAAAATTGTCTTGAAAAGGAAAATAATTGCCTAAAAGACACATGTGACAACTTGAATCATAAAAGCAAAACTAGCTATAAAAATTAAGTAATTTCAAAAACTCAAATTGGCAACAAAAAAAATAGGGGTAGATCATTAAAAATTAAAGAAAATGACAGTTTTTTCTGGAAATTTTGGGTTTCAAGTTGTTACATGTTGTGGCCATTGGAACTCGCAGCGGTCGTACTAATCGCTGCGGAGGCATAAGAGGATTGTTCAGAGTCGTCAACGTAAGTTACGTACGAGTTTCCAGCGCCACCGTCGTTCCCACCTGAGGCGTCCGCTTCCACTACAAAAAAATTAAAACAAAATTTCTGCTGTAAATAATCTGTAAGGGAATTATGTATACCTATATGTTCGCAGTTGCAAAAAATCACCAACGCAACTAAATAACTCACAGCGATTTCATATTGCCCCGAATCATTTATGCCATACATGCATGTTTGAATATATATGTTTTTGGTGGTCCACTCATATTTTAAATTAGATAAATATGCGCTTAGGGCTTAGGTCATGTAAATCGTTAAGCCAAGTTTCCATGAAATCGCCTTGGACAGACGGACAAACATTTGCAAAATCAATACATGTCAAATCAATGCTTAATCAGCTAAGTACATAACGTAATAAAGCTCATACGTCATCCGAATTCCTTTCTTCACAAGCTCCATTCCCTTTCTCATTCACCAGTCACTGAATTTCCCCTAAAACCTAGTAATACATCTGTCATCTCTCATGTCAAAGAGGAAAAAACGAAACGAGCCCCAGTAAAGTTCTCTCGTTGTCTGCTTGACCAAGCTCACTTCCGGGGTTACATTCACATTACACATTAAAAGACTCTCCAAAGCAAAAAAACAGATGGTGAGATGTCTCCACTCATCTCACATTGTCTTCCGTGACGCAATCGCGCGTCAACCTTTGTTTTCCCAAAGAGCGGAGAAAGTATGTAGGTAATCACCAGAGGGGAAAAAATGTTCGAGATCGTAATGTCTCCTTTCAGACCTTATTAGCGGTAAAAAAACAGGTAAAAAGATTTGGTTCTTTTGACAAGGACAAATCTATGAAAGGAGGAATTAGTCTCTGATGCCGGCTCTGATTCTCATTCTCAAGGAAATACAATCTAGGTATGTATGCTATATGTAGGCATTTATGTATGTATTTTTTTAAGAAAAGAGAAAAAAATGTTTATTTTTGTTTGTTGGAAAAATAGAGCACTTTATCAACCTTTTCAATAATATTTAAGGGCCTAATTATCAACCTTATTTTGGTTTTAGGAAAGAGATGAGACTTGTTACACAATCCGCCACTCCATTCGTTTTCTCTTCATTTTTTGCTTGATAAAAGCCAAGATTTCACAGCGAAGAAAAAAAATTTTTTTGGACTTTTTATTTAGTTACGAAGAAAAGCTGAGAGAAAACAAAAAAGCTAATGGGGAAAATATATAAACAAGAAGACAACGCTTTTTAATGATTTTAAAGACTTTCGTGTTTCAGATCGAGTTTCAGATGCACGTTCCGTCTTACTTGAACAAAGCATTTTATTTTGCCTTTTATTTTGGGAAAGAGAAAAAGCTGATTTTTTTCGGTAAATTATGGCTTCGAGGCAAATTGATTCTGTTGATGGGTGTTGAAGCTGATGTTCAGAGAAAACGGAAATAATTAGCTTGAATGGTGAAGTTAAAACTCGAGACAAGGTAGGGTTTATGTAAAGAAGCTTTTAAAACATGTTTATTTGCAACATGTAATGTAATGTATATAGGTGTGTATATATACATACTTATTTACTTAGTCTCGATTCGCCCCATATGAACTTTCTCCAAGTTGTATAAGATGCAAATGATGCTAAGTAAATATGAACTAATGCGAATGATATTTTTTCCGTACCTGTGATGGCGACATATTGTGGGGACGCACTCATCATGCTACTGTTCCCCGGTGTGGAGGGATTCGAAGTGTGAGTCCCACCGTCGGAAGGAGTCCCAGGAGTCCTGGGGGTCGCTGGTTGAGCTGCACCCTGAAAGGCATAGTCATAGAATTAATTTAATGACTTAATTCCAATTCCGAATGCAGATAAAAGCAAGATGCCTCTTCTACTGCAAATTAGCATAGAACTTTAACGTTATGATTTCACGTGAAAGCGGAAGCGATGGAAGTTGGAAGTCATACAAGCTTTACAAGCTGAGGGAAAGACAAATTCAACAAGTTGACAAACGGAAGGATTTGAAAGGATTGGCATAAGCTGCAAGAATGAAAAGTTGCTGTTGCCATCATCCACTTTTTCAAAGAAGCTTTTGGCGTGGGTTCGTGGGAGTCACAAAACTGGTGTAAATGGGTATTTGAAGCGTTAAACTTGCAATGCTTCCCTAGAGTCATAATAACTATTCTGCATTTGAGATAGAGATTATGGATGAGAAAAGGTATCGGGTTCAAATCGCTTTGGGAGAAAGTGATTCAGTGTTGAGACCTTTTGAATGGATGAGATATGTACATATGTACATAAATGTTTGTAAAGAGAATCTATGACGTTTTACATTTTTTCCGTAATAATAATTATTCAGTAAATGAGAAATGATGAAAGAGAGAGGGTAACGGCATTTTAGGTGATTCACATTTGCATCTATGACAATGGATGAGCGGCAGAGAAAGTATGTACATTGTTTAGCATTTATATCGTACATGCACGAGGAGAGAATCGGAGTTAGGCATTTCTTACAAAAAATAAGCATTCAAAAGCAAATATTCAAAGCTGATCCAATTTTCATTTACATAATTCCATACTCAACACTACACTACCGTAGCTAACTTTTTTAATCCAAATTCTCCATCGAGAAAGGGCCAAGGAAACGAAAGACGAAGGCGAGTCACAAGATAATTTAAAGCGGAAGTCGTATAATATTGTAACAGACATTTTTGATTCCGATTTTTTTTGGCAAATACATACAAGTCTCATCAAGCTCCTTTGTGATCGTGTGAAAGTACCAAAAAGTTCGTTCAAATTAGCCCTTTGCTGTAGCTCATCCGATCGCACAAAAAGGTCTCAAATTGAAAACGTGATTATGGTCTTCAAATTTAACTTCCGGTCAGTTTCTTCATCTCATTACTCATTGTCAACATCCGTCATTGTCAAATTCGTACGCTTACTCAAAACATACTTCTATGAATGCAATATATTACATCATAGATAATATCTATTACGGGGTAAATTACGGAATCGGGGTAAATTAAGACACAATTCTTGAGTAAAGTTAGAATTGGCCGTCATTCCATATTATCTCCATAACAAAAGGTGAGATTTCGAAGTCTGATTTGTGAGCAAAAATATGAAAGTCATTTGAAATCAAGACTGATTCAGTTCTGCCCAACCACGTCCTGACAACATGACGCATCATCCACCATTACTAAGACGGATGTTTACAGCATTTTGTATGAAGACACATAATCTAAATCTAAATTATAAAAAATGACAAACCTGATGCTGCTGTGGCCACCAGTGGTGGTGGGACGACATGCACGGTTGACAAACGCCGTTATGCATTACGTCAAGTGAGACTTGAGAACATTAGAAAAATGCGTACAGTTCAAAGACACGTGAAGCCATACACATAACTTAAGTCAATTTGGGGAAGAGAAAGCACTCTTACACATTCCATAATGCATCTTGAGAGATCAATATGAAATTTAATTTGCATACCATGTACATATCCTACGTACGACGAAGACTTATGTACATAAATACACATACCTATGTATATAATAACGAGGTTTGAAAGTCAGACGCAGAACTGAAAGTCTAGCTCAGATTTTTACTGCGAGATGATAGACACGCATTGCATTGGGAATTTGGGATTCAGTTGTTGAGAAAGCAGGAAAAACTTTTTTTCTACTGGAAGAAAAAAGTACATCTTTAAAATACGGTGGAAGTAGCAACAGGTAATACCTATCTGCTCCAGAGCTCTGCATGATCCAAGCCATCCGCACTTCCACCTTTTCTTCCTTCCTCCTCACAATTCAAACTTTGTTAGTTGCCTTGCTTCCATTTCCAAAGTCCAATTGCCTAACTAAAAGTACACGTCTCAAGTCGCCCCTTGCTTAAACCTACATGTATCTCGCATCTGTTTCGTATCAGGATGTAATGGAATTCCGCAACATAATTTTGGAAATACAAGCAAAAACCGTTCCGGACAGCTAAATAATTGTTTCCTTGACTAATTTAGTAATTTTTGCTCTGATTATTATGATGCCTATTAAAAACTTTTAGTCTTACTTAATTTAGGCCAACACAAATAAAATATCCCAGATGACGACGAAATACCAAAACCTTCCAAAAAATCGAAAGAAAAATGGAAGATGCGAAAAATTTATCGACATTTTATGGTATTACTTTCCAAGCTCTAAATTTTGCTCTATTTTCCTCAAGTTTCGCTTTCACTTCAGTCAGTGAGTAAATTAATGTCTGTCTACCCATAAATACGTACATGCATCCAAGCGGCCAATGCCTTCTTCATGGAGACCAAAACCTCCAGTCCTCATATTAGCTTTCGCTTTCACCAGTAAACCTCAGTTCAAAGTCTCAAATTTACAAATACCTAACTAGAAAGCAGATGTAAAAAAATGATACAAATACTATTAGCTTGGAAAGTAGGAAACTGCATCTCCTCCCTAACTTGAATTTCTCTACAGTATCAGATCTCGGCAAACCCAACCCAACCAATCCAGCGAGAAAATTATATAAAAATGAAACCTACGATATGAATACACACCTACATGCATAATATCAAGAATATGAACAAAAAATGTAACCCGAGTCCAGACTCAGATCTTTCCCCGTGCAAATAAAAGTTATATACAATGTCTCACATCCTCAAAAATGTGTGCTTTCTCCTCCTTCTCCCCCACAAAAAGAAAGTTTGTTTTCAAAGCCATAAATCATTTCAAAACTTTTCTGATTACCTTAGTTAATTCTTCCTTCCGGATTCCTTGCAACCGCTATTATAACCAAGCCCAAGCCGGTTTCAAAAAATGTTCGAATTCAAGTGCAGCAGCCTTGATTAGCTGGTGAGCTGAGTTTTCACACACTTTCTTCCTTTTTTGACAAAAAAATCACGAGATACTTTTTTTGGAATTGAACTTTCTTCCAATTTGAAATCTTGTGTGAAGAAACACTTCAGCTTTCAGAGATGAGTTAGATTTTTTTTACTAGATGAGATATTGAGATGATGACTATAGTAATCCGTCAGGCGGACTGTGGACCAGCTATCTGAGATCCAGAGCCTTTATATACCTACGAGGGGCTTCGTACCTGATACCTGTTCCTCCCCATTCGAGATTTGGGAAAAGGCAGAGAGCAGTAAACAGCCCTTTTCCAGCACAACATGGGGAAAAGGCTCCTTCTCTCTCTTCTCATACTTTTACATTTTTACTCACACAGAGAAAAAAGGGGGGAGAGGAAGAGAGTCAGAAGAAAATCTCAGCAGCATCAGGAAAAAACATCATCATACACAAATATTATGACGATAACAGACATTATCGCATCGAACCAAACACCATACCATATCATAATAACCATCCACGATCACAATCGGATCCGACAAGAAGAGAGTTTGAAAAAAAGACCAAAGAGAAGTACCTATGCACATATGTATGTAAAAAAATCTTCTCTGAGAGAGAAAAAAAGTTATCGTAACTTTATATATCACCTCCATCTCACAACCTATTCTACCTTCGATGAAGATGATTTTTTTTGGGTAAGAGCAACAGATCGAAACAAATGAGGGAAAAAGTACGGCTGGGGTGAAAAGATGAAGTTTCTTTCTGGACCCTTCTGCCTCACCAAACATCATGTATGAAAAAAGAGTGCCGGGGATCACCTTTCCCTTTCACAAGCAGAGGGTTGCTACTGGAACTGGAAGGCAATGACGACTTGCGACTTTCACGGGGATAAAAAAAGGTTGAATAGAATGGATGAGGTGAGGCGAGAGAACAGAGAGATGAGATTGAAATGTCCGAGAAATATTCATTAAGGAGCTGAATAAAAAAAATAAGAATGTGTGAAGACGATGATAATCTCCAAAAAATGTTGGATTAATTTCATCTCTGTGCAATCACGCAGAAAGAAGCCGTAGGATGATATGAGGAAATAAGAATAAAAGTTAATTTGCGCTAATTTGGCGATCGCAAAGAAGAAACCATAAGAAAGATGGAAATGTTGAATTATTAATATTAAATACGATTTTGATTATTGCTCAGATTCCAGAAACTTAACTTAGCTCAGAAACTGAGCTAAGTTAAGGTTATTATGTATATCTCACGCCTTAATTTTAATTCTTTAAGGAAGAGAGAAACGAGAAAAATTATAACTTTTTATAGCTTCTTTAATCTTGAGAAAAGAAAGTTTGTGGTCCCTTGCTGTGAGAGAGTGGGAGAAAGTTTTTGAAGGCGAGCATTTTTCACGGATTAACGGTATTGCATTGTGGATGGCGAAAGAAAGTCGAAATGTACACAGTCAAAAGATTATGATATGCGACACGTGACGTGGACTTATTCAGACTTTCACGACTAATAGAGAGCATTAGGAATTGACAGGTTCAATGTTCAGGAATGACATGAGGTCGATCGAGCCCGAGACGAGACAAGATGATGTGGGAGAAAAACGAGTTTTCATAAAAATGACGCTAAACATGGCTAAAGACTTGACAATGTTTACTGAAATACTTGGGTATGTCATGATTAATAAGATTTCGTATTTGCAGCATAACTTTGAAAATTATAAAAATATTTGCAAGCGAATTCAGACAAAGGCATGTAAAGGAAAGATAACTTTGCAAGAGAGAAGCAAGTAGATTAGCAATTCTAGTCTTTTTTAAATTAGCCAAAGCTAAGCCATGTAATGGGTTGATTGGAGACTCAAAATGTTGCGAAAAAAACTATAAACTATTTTTTTATTGTGAACTTCGATCTAGAAATTTATTGTCCAAAGTTTTAGGACCGAAAGCATTAACTTTTCATTTACTGTTTCTTCAGAAATATCGAACTGACAGTTCAACCGTTTGATATTTCAAAGTGTATCCACATCGCAAAATTTTGACCCCACCCCCTTAAACATGCAGAAAAAATCATACTGTATCGCATACATGTGACGATGCAGCTCCAGCAGCACTATTCCTGTTCCCTTTCCCCTTCATAATATAAGGCCGCTCCGTTCCTTGGTAAGCACCGTCCCCCACTCCCGTACCGAGCTCAAGGCTCGCCTCTCCGTCTTCCGTTTGGTCTTCCTCCAAAACGGCAGAAGTTACCGCCCCTTCCCCGTTCAAGGGCTTTTTCGGCCTTCTCAAAATCCTAGGAATTCCGTACCGTCCTTCAGCTATAATTTCTCCTTTCTTCTTTTCAAGGGAGTCTTCTTTCAGCTTTAATCTCGGTTTTGAAAATGAAGCCTTCGAAGAAGTAGACGGGAATGAAGACTGGTGTCGTTTTCCTCTGCCACCACCTTTTGTAACGACTGCGTCCCTCCGAAGAAATTCCTGCTTTCTCCTATTCTTCAACGAGATGAATCTCGCCTCGTCTTCGACAAAACCCTTCTTGCAAATAACTTTGTCCCTTTTCCTCTTCACCTTTTCTTCTTCATGTTTTCTCCGGAAGGGATTAATCAGAGGTGGACTGGTGACGGAGTCGAAGAGCTTCGATGAGTGGTTCAGGATCGACTCTTGACTTGAAGGATGGAAGAGCTCGTCGTAGTAGCATTCCAACTTTGAGGGAAAGTACAACGTTTCTCCTGAGCCTTGTCCTTTGAATGGGTTTGGGAGGAACGGTGAGTATATCCCCCCAGAGGGGGAAGGACTGGGGTATCTGGAGAAATACGAAGGGCTCAACTCTTCCTCGATATAGGATGGCTCTTCAAATTCGCGTCCTGAAAAAATATGAGAAACTGATTTACAAAAAATATTTGCATTTCTGCAATGTCATATATACACATTGCGATAACATTTATATAATTTACATAATGATAAAATGCAGGTCGAGCATGCATGATGCAGTATCTAATGAATCACACCGAAAGACGCCCATTACACAGGATTACACATTGATTACAATAAAACTTTCCATTTTTCGGGAAAATGGTAACACATCTAAATTTCATGCTTTTTTGAAACACAGAAAAGATATTTATAACCTATGTCATATGTATTTAAATATTTAGGTTTACAATTTTGCATTCACACATTTACGTTCAGGTTCAATCAATATACACTGACATATTGGTACACATGGGAAAGAGTTTTTTTCACATTTGGAACTTGGAACCTATCCAAAGCAAACTAGAAGTTTCTTCTACGACACATATACATACCTACAAAACGTCATTATACAACGTGTGGCATTTACTTTCACAATAAATTGTTAACAACTTTGTCTCAAAGCGGAAAGGAGCAAAAGGTCAAAGATTTACTAGAGAATTACCTAATGTCTTATTTGAACTCAAATTCCAGCTTCTTGAAATATATATTTTTGAAAAAGTAAACACATACGGTACAGGATATACGCTGTACATAAAAAAGAAAGAATCATACTTAAAGTTGGAAATGCAGGATCAAGTCTGCAGTCTGCAGTACATGTAAAATAATCATATTTGCGGTACATACATTTTCTTCGTCATCCAAAATACATGCAAAAGGAAGCTTTTCTCTTTCGTCCCATTAAATATTACCCACAAAGACTAACATTTTTGTGGGGAAAACAGAAAAAAACATTTTCTTCGTCTCCAAAAACATTCGATATTTAATACTTTGACTCTTAATGTCATCCTAGCTCGGACATTGATTTGCGATTGGAAAAGTGAATAAGATTTTCATTTCCCCTGCATAAACTCTCACATTCGTTCCCTTTTTTCCTTTCACTTCTCAAATTACAATATATTTTTTTTACCTTTCACCTGGGTCTCGACGCTGTTTTGTTTTCTCCGTTTTCCCTTTTCTGGACTTCTCAAGGATTTCTTAAGAGCCTCAACAGATTATGCGTGATCTGTCCCTGTCCCCTATCAAATTCCAATTTTTTTCCTCTTCTTCTTCCGATACTTCCTGTCTCACATTACATATTCGATGTTGATATCATCACAGCATCTACATTTTCCCCATTGCACACAAAAAGATCATCTTTCCCTGATTTCGTCACTGTCTCATTCTCATTTCACTCTGCTCTTGTCCATTTTTCATTTTAAATCTGTAAGCTCTGTGGTCGCTAAACAAACAGCTTTCTTATTGCTTCCGAGATAATACAAAAATGACGTGAGTGAGAGTACCGGAGATCACTGGACGATTTAGATATTCGATGACACTCATGGACTATCATACCCCATCATCCCATGTCCCCACTTCCACACAGACGACGCAAATCTCAATCTCTGGAATCTGTAGTGGTCCGGAACTTCTCTTTTTTTTTAAAAAAAAAAGAAAAGAAGAAAGCACTATAAAAACTATGTATGTGCTTCTTCTATTTCCTACTTAAGCACACAAGTGTGAGCATAAATGTGTATTGGGCAAAATTCCCGGAACATGATATTGAAAGATGGAGAGGAAAACACCAAAACACTTGTATAAACAAGAGCTTTCTTATCGAGAAGAAAATAATAAGGGCTTTTTCCATCGAGGAAGAAAAGGAAAACAAGAGCTTTTGGTCTTGCGAAAGAAATCTGTTTTTTTCGCTCTCTCAAAAAATTAAGAGCTTTCGGAAAGCGATTACGACACCGACACGAGGTGAAACTGAAACAACCCAACCTGACATAATCCAAATGAAACAATGTAATAACAATCGAAAAGGTAAGATCCTTCGCTTACCTGTGTATGGAGCTACCGATCCACTTTATAAAATGGATATGGAACCTAAACCTAACCCTAAACCATGGATAAAATTAAAGCTGTACCGAGTCCGAGTACCGATACAAAAACATTTTGCTAATATCATTATCATTATTATTAGTCCCAAATTCTGTATCAAGGAGAAAATCCTCATCCTCCGTCGTCCAGGGTATTGCTCCCTCTCTCCACACGCGCATTTTATATTCCATTCCAATTGTCAGTTGAAGTTTTATTTTTACATCATTGTTGGTCATGCACAAGGAAGCCCACTTTCCGTGTTTGTTTTCACACTAATTATTTTCAGTTTTTATCCCATCTTCAACACGGTGAGCTAATAACACCGATTTTCTGAACAAAATTTTATTTTTGGTGAAAATGGTTCAGTATTTAAATTGCGACAATTTTTAATGTCAAACTGTAGTGAAATACTTTTTCTACCCAAAATATTTCTCTTTCTCTTACATGAGTAATGTTGATTTAAAAGGATTTTTGCACCAAAAAAGGTTTACATCATTATTTTTCTTTAAGATATGGCTAAACGAGTTTTTTTCGTTTTCAAAAATTCTGCTTTATTTCTCAGATTCTAAGTATTTGTGAAACGGTTTAATTAATTAAAATTTGACATAATGTCGACAATATAATGTCGTTGAAAAACATCATCTAAGGGCTGGAAGTATGGACGATTCTATATTTTCTGTAAATTCAATAGTTGGGTTACTCTGGCCATGAAAAAAACAATCCACCCCTTGCGTATTTTTTCTATGCCCTAATTCGACTTCAACCCTCACAGCTCACGGAGCAAGTGAATTGTATTGTTATACCTTTTCACAAATACATATTTTTCTCTTCTTGCATTACTACTTTAATGGTCAAAAAAGTTGCATGAATGTTACTAGATTTTTTCAGCAAGAGAACACAGGTAACGAACTCATATTCACATCCACACACATGTGCCAGTCTTTTTCCCCTGATACACATCTCGTGTGCCTAACAACCCTCTCCGGCTCGACCAGGAAACGAGAGGCAGTGGCAGTGGCACCAGGTACAGCAGCCGTCACCGTCATCATCATCCCTTCTCCTACCGGAACAAAAATTGAAGGGAGGAAGAAGGGAAGTGGAAGGAGTGAGAATTAAAAAAGAACTCGACTGGAGCTTTATATCATATCATATCGAGAGACAAGAATTTATAAGCTTCCATGCGAAAAAGAAAGGCTTTGAAGCTTTTTATTAGGCTGAGAGCACGTAGCGGTAAACAAGGAAGTGGATTCAGAGACTCAAAACTCAAACTAGTTGTTTAGCCCTTCTTTTCGGATGAAATAAATTATACGTATGTAAGAAAGAGTATGTAGGTACACATTGTTTACACAATTGAACTCATGCAGGGAATAAATAGGAAACAACGGTAGGCCTTTTGTGCAAATGGAACAGCATGGTTCGGAGAAAAATTGGAAATTGGGGGGATATTTACATGAAATGCAATTTTACACTCTACATACTTGGACTGCAGAGAAAATAGATACGCAGATCTATGCATTTATATGAGTTGATTTTATTGCCTCACTTTAATTTTAATATAGCTACATTAAATGCTAAAAAGAAAAAACCGAACAAATTTTTTAAATACATATAAAGAATTGCCAGTTCAGGTACTTAAAAAATTTAAGTACATAGTAAATGTTTGTTTTTAGAAAAATTTAAATACAGAGCTAAAGTTTTCCAAAGCTATTACTGCAATCGAAAATATAAAAAAAATCATTTTAGGAGCATTCTCATTTCCAACTCGTAAGCCTTCTATTTGAATTAAAGCAGACTGGACTTATCATTTCCATCTTGTCCATCCCTTTCGTCTTACTCCGTCTCATTCAACCCCGGCCGGAAGGAAGCTCGTCCATAAGTTTAAATAAAAAACTACCCTCTCTCCCGACCCTAAACTCACACCTCATCCTTGACTTGACCATTCTTTCTGCGACTACTATGCCTGTCGTGTGCCCACACACGATAGGCAGAGCACATGTAGAAAAGTATGTATATCTTCTTCTTTTCAAATCTATCTTCTTGAATCATCGTATAATTGAATTTCCTCTTCCGTTTCCTTATATTCCAGATGAACCTCACCAAGACCTAGTCTAAATGACTCTCTCTCTTTTCTCTGTTTGTTATCCGATCCGAAATGTAACTTTGGCAAAGCTCTTCCAAACCTCTTCTTGAATCATTCTCAATTCACACACACACATTTTTTTCTTCTCTTCATCCATCCTTTTATTAAAGATCACACACACACACTTTTCTCCTCTCACTCTCCCTTCTCATTTTATACTCCTCTTTCTCCTTCCAACTAATCAAATCCGCATCGACCTTTATGCAGAAAAAAGAAATCTGTGTTGTGTGTGCATATATACAAAATATGTACTTCTTCCTGACTCTCAGATTTTAGACCCAGGTATTTCATTTCACTTTAATTCCATCCATACAATACTACTTTGACTCTCGTGAAAATATGTGAAGAGAGTTATGTAGATGATATGAGATATTCCGATATGCTTTCTTTACTTTTTCCTGTCCTGTAGTGTTTTCCTCACAAGTTCCCGCAGGAAAAGAAAAGGAAGCCTTAGGACCCCTGCCACCACAGCCACCCCGTACTCAGTACTCATACATAGGTATGTATATAAATGTTGCAGCGAATTCTCGATTCTCTCATATTTATTTATTTCTTACATGCATATTTGACTCAATTATACCACCTCACCCTCAGCTCCACGGCTCACAATGAAGAAAAAAAATCGGTGAAATTTCCCGATCTGATGTAATGCAACGCAAAACTCAATGGCATCATGCATTTTTCCTCCTTTTTATTTATATGTCACCGTTTGGAACTCAATAGAACTTCTCATGTCAATGTCAAAATTATTTGATATCAGAAAAAATCGAACCCGAAAAAGAGAAAGTAAATAGGCACTACAAGCATTTGCATACGCACATGTCATACATTGTACATAAAAAATGACGAAAATGAGAGTGAAAGTACTGAGAATTGAATTTGAATACCTACAAGAATCTCACATTATTGTTGTTTGTTTCAATTGTGAGCTTGTGTGAAAAGGAAATATGTATGGTTCTTCAAAAGAAAGCCACTTGTCGCTGCTGATATGCTCGATGCTCCCTTTAATTTCAATCGGAGAAAGGAAGCCATTGCAAAACGACGTGAAATTGTGCAACGTCGCCCTCCTCTCAAAACACAATTGACAATCATAATGACACAAAATGAATTGAGATTGAGGTCTGAGAGAGCCATTATTTATGGAAATGGCATAGGTACTTCCTCCCATATATTTATCTGTACTTTCCCAAGAAAAAAAAGGTTTGTATTCATCTTTTCCTTTGTGACTATCGTTGCCATTTTGATGAATGACTTTTAACATTTTGGAGAGTTGACTTGACTAGAGCAATGCGATATAAAGATCATGTAAATAAACCAAATACCAACAGATTCAAAAAAAGAAGGAAAGAAAGATAAGGACATTTTTGAAGGGGAGAGTCTCATATCTTTAAATAGCTAGTTTGAGAAATACCTTATAATTTAAGGAGGAAAAAAGTCAGAGTATCTCTTTGAACATTGAATGTTGATGTTTTTAAATTTGAGAGCAAATTGTCAAACTTTTTTTTTGCTTCCTGTGAAAGTTTGAGACTTTCTCTATCTCGGGTTTCTTCCCATTTTCTGATTGTAGCTTGTCAGAGAAAGCATAGAGCTTCATGTATGTAGATAATAAGTGCATATCAGCATGTTTTGCAGGGAGAAAGCAAAGAATAATTGCAGAGATGTGAATTGTGAATGTAATAGTAATGTTATGGGCAGATGATGGGATAATGGGAAATGGGGAAATGAGATAAATCCTTTTCTAAAAGGCAAAGACCTGTTTGGCATTGGCAATTATTTGCTACAAGAAGGTAAAGTTGGCGCCTGGAGAAGGCACAGTAATTCAATTACGGCTTCAGGTAAAAAAATATCAAAGTTTTGGAAAGTTTCTCGCACGTGGCAAGCATCCAATTTGTTGAATGTATTTTCCTCAAGATCTGATATTTTTTTCAGAGGGAAAATGTAAATATGATATTTTGAGCAGTTTCTTTACTAGATTATTATAAAGATTGTGACATCTGAGCTGACCTGAGACTCACGTATTTTAAATTTATAATGGGTTTTCAGTCTCTCACATTACATTAAAAAGTTATTTTTGTGAAGTCGACCAAAACATGAATTTGATCGTTAAGCTGGGTATTTACTGACAGAAGTGTCAGAAGGAAATCAGTAAGTTTTTAAATGAGTTTGGATTCCAATTTCAATTTAAACATTATATTTGTCGCAGTGCCATAGCAGACGACGAACAGTTTCCAACTTACAACTTTCCAACCGTCGCTTCATTTAACAAACATTGAAGATAACATACGACGCAATTTTGAAAATTTTATCATTTTCCCCTACAATTAATTTAACGTTCTCATGTGCCTGGGAAGCCGAAAAGCAACACATTTTGACAACTTCATAAGAGCAATGAGAGTCAATTTAAAAAAAGTTACACAAAAATGCAGAGTTGCTTTGCCGTCGTCAGCAATAAGGAAAAAAGTTTAATAATTCAATTTAACATTAATATTAGTTACTAGCTCTTCTTTCAGCTTGTTACAACTTAATTTACAATTTAGCCATTTTTCCTTGTTATCATGCCTCAAACATTTCATTGAAATTCAACTGACATTCGTTCGTGAAGATGTTTTGTATTGAATGGGAAATTTTCATTATTACATGATGCCAATGAAAGCCAAAACGCTAAAGGAACAACGGAACAAGGCTAAATCCAAATGAATGGTAATGAAAAGTCCATATATTTTTAAAAGAAAATGCTCCAAAATTACATTTTTCAGTCATCAACCATCAACATAACGTTAATATCGAGAATTTACCTAATCAAATTTAAGACATGGCGAAAGAAACATGCATATTGAAATTTAACTACGACGATCCAACATCCAACCTAAACTTAATAAAAAACACGACCATGCCATGCACTAACTATAAATTCGATGATGACATAACTCCGTCATCGTCATCATGACATTCATTTGATCTTTTTCACAAAATGAAGCAATAAATACAAATGAAATTACATTGAGATGAGATTTCATTACTTTTGTGAGCAGCCACGAGGAAAGAAGGAAATGAAGACGAAGAGGAATATTCCAGGTGAAAAAATTCCTTCACAAGGCAAGTAGCAGCAAAAGAACCGAGAACTCCATCTACCAACGGCTTATCACGAAATGAGGCAAAGCTAATATACAAATGTAGTAATGAGACAAAAATGACAGCAATAAAAAAGATAATCAAATCATACTTGAATCAAAGACTTTTTGCCAATCCCTTTGAACTTTTTTCCTCTGAAGCATTTCGAACAAAGAACAATGCTAAAGGAAGAGACACATATTAAAGTGAGCAATAATGGAAACTTGAATATTGAACCCAATGAAAATTACAACTTTACTTGAATTGAAATACAAATGCCTGTATCGCCCACACACAAATTATTAATTTAGTTTTAAGTTAAGTTAAGCTGTGGGAATTTACACATTTAAGATTTTAAGCTTTGCAAGTATTTTTTTTGCCAAAATTAGTAATGCTTACGCCAACTCAGATTCATCATTGCTGCCAGCGCCAGCACTGGTCGTGGCTAAAACTGAGCAAAGTGATATTCCAAAATCCAAACTGACTCTGAGGACGGCCAAAACGCAACAACACAACTATAACATGATTTCTGTTAACCCTAATTGTCTTCGTCAATATACAATATAAGAATATTAACAAAAGTTCATAATTATGTCAAACATCACACCCAAAATTTAATAATTTCTCCCTAAATGATCCGAAGCAATTTCGTGAATAGCTAAAAAGTGAGAAGCAAGGTCTAAAAATGGAAAGGTGAACTTACTTCAAGATGTCAGGTTTAACGGTTTGAGCACAATCCATCCATGATTAGATTAATTACTTCATAATAGATAATTTGTCACTAGCCGATTTGTCCGTTGACGAGCATTGGAACACTGCACAGGATTGTTTAACGGTAACAACAGAATGATTTTAGGAAATTACACAAAATTCATGCGGACATGTAAAAATTTGTCAGTTCATTAAAAACTTTCGGTTACATGATGACGCTCCAGAAAACGTAAACGTTGCAGGGAGCTTGTCAACTGTCAATGTCAATCACACATTCACACACGAAGCTGAATAACTTCACCGTTAAGCATTTATCCATTTAGATAATGTCTATCAATCAAAATTCGGTTGCAAGTTGACCTCGAGCTGCTCCTTGTGCCTCCATCAATCGTTTGTAAATCATGGAGGGGAAATATCGACGAAGCCTGCAATTAAGAACATGCATATTTTTAAGCGATAATATTAACTATGCACAATATATCTTTGAGAGCACAAGATTAATTCTAGAATGCGTTAGACAAAATGTTTGCTTCATATCTCAGGTCAGGTCAAATGCTGGCACAAATGCTAATACAATCTACCAGCAACGAATGATCTTTTCAAAGATCTTTAAAGACCCTGACTCTAGAGCATAAAAAGAATTGATAAATTATACTTTAACAAATGGTTTCGTGATTGAATTGACATGACATAAACCCATGAGACAAAGGGACAATATGATTTCCGACTCAAGAAAATAATCAAGTTAGAGGAGCTAAGGTCATCATAGAACAATTTCTCATCTCATCACTGGACATTGACATCCTATACCTGAAGTTAGGAAAACTATTTCAGCTAAAGTTAATGATGAGGTAAAGCGTAACAGGAAAACCTAACTAACTGACTAATTGTAGAGTATCTTTTACAAATAATTGAGGCAGCTGACAGTAAACTATTTCCATTCAAGCAAGGTAACTATTTTCACTTTTTCTCCCAGACCAAGTTGACATCATAGAGATGGATATAAATATCTAAGAACGCAAAAGACTTGAATCTTATTTTTAACTCAACAACTTTATCACCAAAGGTCAGGACACAGCCGCCTGTCACCTCTATTCATTGTGTTTCTAGTTAAAATTAACTTTTCCTATTCCACACACTTCCACTTTCTAAAAAGCCTTTTATAAAATTTTACCTTTTATAATCTCCGAGAAGCCAGTGACCAACTGTACTACAAAAAATCCTCCTCGCCTTCAAAACTTATTATTCAAAAACTGAGTATAATGATGACGATATTGGATATGAAGTTGGACGAGCCAGCCATCAGATGAGACTCGAGACTGTTGGTATGTGATATATCGTTCCATTCAGTTAAGTTTGTGAGTAAACAAGCCTAATAATATTAAGCTCCTTGTGTGCTACTAGTGTGGTGGTGGCAAGAGATTCATTGCCCTATTCTCCACATTTTACTCACATCTCACAACCTTTTAAACACAGTACTTATATTTTTATTATAGCGAAACATCATGTAGCCGTCCCATTTGAATTGGCCGAAAAATATCCTGTGATTCTGTGATGTGAAGGAATTTCAGAGCCCATCATCAGCTGGCAAATGCCATGGAGGACACACAGATGAGCTCTCTCTGTCAAAAATATTATTTGAGAAGACACTAGAGCTTCCGGTGAGGTCAGATTGAAAAGTTCTCCCCGCAAGATTAGCTTTAATAGTTAGTTACAATTAAGTGAAGAAGTGAAAAGATGGATGGAGGAAGGGATGCAAAGTCTCTGCTTACAATCAAAGGTTTGTAAACTAACTTGGGTGTGTAATTTATAAGATTTTGGGCTAATTGAGGACATGAATTTCATAATTTTTTTGTGTGTGGCAGTGCTTCGCCTCGTTCGGCCGACGCTGATTGGGCCGTTAAGTCTGACCTGTGACACGAGGGACTTGGCGGGGGACTTGTGGGAGAAGGAGCTCAAGACTGATGTGACGACTGTTCCGAGCGTCGAGAATTTCTCGTTGGGGCAGTTCCTGAGGTTGCCTCAAGGATTTGGGTGAGGAGATTTTAGAAAGTTGTTGGCGGGGGACTTGTGGGAGAAGGAGCTCAAGACTGATGTGACGACTGTTCCGAGCGTCGAGAATTTCTCGTTGGGGCAGTTCCTGAGGTTGCCTCAAGGATTTGGGTGAGGAGATTTTGGAAAGTTGATTTTAATTAATTATCAATCAAAGTTTGTCGGGTAGAATAGGCTTTAAAATATTTTTTGTTTGGGTATGTTACTTTTTAAGGAACATCTATCTCGGGGAGACCTTTTCCAGTTATGTTTGTATCCAGAATGAAAGCCCCGTGCCGGTGACAAATGTCGTAGTGAAGGTTCGACGAGACTGATTTAAAAGTTGAACTTGTCAAAATATGTGTTGAAGAAATTAACTGGCAAAATTATTACATGTGGGTTTTTAGATTGAGCTGCAGACGTCAACACAAAAATTCATTTTGGCAGACAATCGGTCGCTGCCAATTATGAAGACGGGGGATACCATTGATATTGTGATGCACCACGAAGTTAAGGAAATGGGAAAGCACATGTAAGTCAATTAAATGCACTCTTGTATGATTATATTTTTATTCAATTTTGGCAATAATTTTGTTTTTTCTTGTAGGCTAATTTGCACCATCACATACAGTGTTTCCAACTCCAGTCCTGTTCCAATGGAGCCCATAACCATCGAGCGATTTTTTAAATTCCAAGTCAAAAAGCCGTTAGACGTTAAAACAAAACTCTACAACGCGGAGGTTAGTTTACCTTTTTTTTAAACTTTGTTGTTTTGTCAGAATGAAACCCTTTAAAACTCTGACATTAATTTTTATTAACAGTCTGATGAAGTATTCCTGGAAGCCCAAGTTCAGAATATCACTGCGTCGACCATCTGCCTGGAGAAAGTGGATCTGGAGCCTTCAGTCGCCTTTACATGTAATATATTTAATTATCGCTACTTCTCCCCACATTGCCATTTAACTGCTATCAAGATTTGTGTCTTTTTGCTATTTTCCAGGTGTACCTATGAACAAGCTGGACGAATCAGAACTAATCACAAGGAAAAGACTAGGCGTTCCAGTGTCACAAGTCCCGAAACCTGAAGTTCCCAATGTCATGCTGGACACCGACAGCTCACACCAGTTTCTCTACAGACTCATTCCGAAATACGACCAGGCGAGGTTATCAACTCACATTGGGAAACTGGACATTGTGTGGCGCTCTGCGATGGGAGAACGGGGCCGTTTACAGACCTAGACTCATTCCAAAATACGACCAGGCGAGGTTATCAACTCACATTGGGAAACTGGACATTGTGTGGCGCTCTGCGATGGGAGAACGGGGCCGTTTACAGACCTCACAGCTTCAAAGACAAGTACTTCAAAAAATATCAGAAATTCCTCTCTTCATTCATAAAAATAAATAAATACCCGGATCAATTTTGATTTTTATGGTAATATTTATGCTATGCTATTAGCCTCCCGTCCTCAACGACCTCCGACTGGTGGTGGATAAGGTCCCAGACACATCGACCGTCGACGCCCCATTCGAAGCGTGCTGCAAACTGTCAAATTTGACCCAGTGAGTAAAGTTATTAAAATTTTGTTTATGCTATGCTATTAGCCTCCCGTCCTCAACGACCTCCGACTGGTGGTGGATAAGGTCCCAGACACTTCGACCGTCGACGCCCCATTCGAAGCGTGCTGCAAACTGTCAAATTTGACCCAGTGAGTAAAGTTATTAAAATTAAATACTAATACAGTCTTTAAAATCTCTTAATGTGAGCACAATATTTTGACCAGGGATCGTGACATGGACCTGCAGCTGGAACTCGACCCAACCACAGACGGCTACTGTTGGCTAGGCATAACAAAAACCAAGATCGGTCCATTAGCGCCCAATCAGAAGTACGATTTGAATCTCATGGTTTTCCCAATACGAACATGGCATTATCAACATTTCCGGAATCAAGATTACGGACCTTAAACGCGGAGAAAAGTTTACTTTTAATGATGTCGTTCAAGTTTTTGTGATGCAACATGCTCAATCATAATAATAAAAAGTATTCCATTTCCTCAATCATCAACAATCAAGACATTATTTCAAGCCAATCAGAACAAAAAAGCTTCTTTTTTAATTTTCCAACACACTTTGTACATACATATTATAATTACAATACAAATACAGCAAACTTTGACATACTTTTTTTGAAATTGTTACAATTGTGGAATTTTTTCCTGCTGTGAAGAGTTCGATATTTATTATATATACTAAATGCGTGTTTAAAAATCTTCAATGAATCTAATCATGCGACAACCAAAGAATAAGAGACGGAAACGAAGATGAGAAACAAATTCGATTCGCTATATAAAATTAAGCTATATTACCTATATCATATATTTCATGTAAAGTCTTGATACAAATAAAAATGAACTTGACGCATTTTAACATCATTACAAAAAAAGAATTTAAATTATCGGAAAAAAAACTATGTATATCGTCACTCCGAAGGCAAACTTATTAAGCTTTTTTTTAGAGAACGTTACAAGAACTCTTTTCCCTGAACGGGTTGCTCTTTGGTGGGTGGAACCCGTAAATCAAGCAATCCTCCCGCTGATGGTCCTGTACAAATTTCTGGAACAATTAAGAAAAAAATGCATACTTTAACACACATTTTCCTTTAAACGAATCAATACTGTTTTCAAAAGATAAAAAAGTTGTAAGCTGAGCACAAAAGGACATAATATGATAAATAGAAGAAAATCGGGGTATTACGAGATATTTTTTTAAAAAATTATACAGGGCTACTAGAATTACAAAACTCTAGTTATATATCGTCCAAATTAAAATTTAATTATTCGTTATCTTCTTATATCAGCAGAGAAAAACCAAATTCCATGCAAGGGAGAAAAAACTTTATATTAAATAATTTCGCAGCCTCTTAATAAACATGGTTTAAATCCTGGTTAAAAACAAACTCATAAAAGATCAGTAGATACCAAAAAGTCTGTCAAAAAAATTACGACTTCCACTCATCAATTACATAATTATTCAATTAAATTAACTAAAACAGCACTCAAAAGTTCAAAGTTTTCCGCGCCAAAAAAGAAGAGAAAAAATCCGCGTTTGTTAGTGTTACGTGTTAAATTTCAAAAGCTTCGCGCGCCCGTCAAATCGTAAAAGCATTTGCATATTATTGCATGCACCACAAAAAATTCAAAACCCGCGCGTCGCTCATTTCAAAAAACAACATTCTTGATATGAAATGAACTCATGTCGTGCGCAAAATTACAAAATCGAGCTACTACATTGTCAACTACTGAATTTTTGAACCGATAATTAACTACAAAACTCGATAGTTTTTGACAAGTGCAAAAAAACTACATGCCCTTTAATCATAATCACTATAATTAAATGAATGATTCCTTAACACTAAATGTGAAATACTTGATAGAATATGTGCTTTCTAAAATAATTGTGAACATACATGGAAAAATGAAACGTGTGGACATAATAAGTATAAAAAATGTTCATGCAGTGAAAAGTGAACGTATAAAAAATTAAGCGAAAATCAACTGTATGTTTAGTTGATTGAAAATTAAGTAGTTTTTACCTTTGTACGGTACGCATCGTTATAATTTTCACCTGTAAAGTGTAGGTGTGTATTGTTGCAGTTTTTTTCGTAAAAATTGTTTTTTTTTTTAAACTTGTGTGTAATGTGTGTGATTGATTGATTGAGAGTTGTGATTTTTTTACTTGATGAAGTATACATCGTTTCGAGAACAGAGTTGAATGTTGGTGATAATTTTAATTGTAATTTTTTGCTC
>JAHZMY010001865.1:0-17800 GCA_027743915.1 Seira sanloemensis | reverse complement strand
CTACCGGTTTGTATGTATGTACTTATTCATACCGCACATTATTGCATTCTCCATCGGCGAAGAGAACATGAGTCAGCTTGACTCCCACGGAAATAAAAAATGTGAGTAAGAACATGCGGATAAAAAAGAATAACAATGAAAAGGTGGCATACGCATAAAAAACCATGTTCATTGCACACACTCATGAAAAAAGGAGAAGACTCTCTCAAGAAAAAAAGAAGAGTTACGCATACTCATATCATTTACGAGAGCAAAAGGACTCTTTTTTTTACCAACATTGCATAATGTCTCGTTGCAATGTGTGCGCTATTGGGGAAAAAATGTATTCGAAAGTGGAATTGGGATAATACCTGGGAGCACACAGGTATTAAAGGAGGGAAAAGTCCTATTTTTGTGCAATGTGTGCTCCCTCCTTCCCTGTGGTATGATGCGATTATCCATCCAGCCATGGTTTATTTGTATGAGTTAGAGTTTCTCCTCACATTTTCTTTGTAAACAAGGACAAAAGGGGGAAATCCAGGAAAAATGAGTTTGCCTTCGTCAAGAGGAATGTGTACTTAGGTACGTGTACCAGTCGTGAGGCGCACACGTTGATGACGAAGACGCACATACATGTGGGGAAAAGTTTCATACTACTTTTTATGCAAAAAAAGAAGAATCCTTGTTTACATAAGACAAGTGAAGACGATGCCAAAGACGCTATGGTGATAAGCTGCAATGAGGAATGGCTGAGAGGAGAAGAAATGTACACACACGAGCATTTTTTGAGGGGGTTTACGTCGAATTCATCTTTTTTTTCTCACAAATGTGCGGATATCTCATTTTTTCAAGGCATACATATATATATTTTCCCCAATGTTTGGATAGGAGGCTTTGACAGTGTCGAGGTGAAGGGTTGAGAAAACACTGAGGTTTCCGCCAGAATCTCGCCAATGAACATTTTGGTAAGTGAGATATCATGTCCCGACTACATGGATTTAGGAAAAAGTCGAATGTCTCCATTACTCAGTTCCGCTTTCAATCGTGTAAGCCACATCAAGACAAAAAAGTCAGTATGGAACAATGCAAATGTGCACTGCACGTAGCGTATGTACGTAGCAGTGTATCTACATTGGCCTAAATAACTTTTTGATGGGTGCCATTAAACTGGAACGCCCTTTCAAGTAACAAGCTTTGCAATTACGAACGTACATATCTGGTAAGTAAGTGAAGTGGAGCAAGTGTCTCAAGTGGAAATGAAGTCTCTAAATAAGTCGTCCTCCCACACATAATATACCCCGGGTAATAATGCTGCACAACTATTTGCTAGCACAGACTTTGAAAAATGAGAAAAGTTGGTTCATAATTTTAATGTGCAAATTTGCTCACCGCGGATCCTCAGTCTCTTGGGACCATGACTACGATGCAGTTGCTAAATGTTCCCATTAATCTGACATTTCGAGTATTCCACACTAGCGCGTACACATGGGTTGAAGGTGCCAACATCCTCTTTTCCACCCTATCCAACATCAACAATCCCGAGTTAAGTCTCATCAATTTTCCCACTAAAAATGCATGCCTAAACTTTTTTTTGCTCACTCTACAAATCACTAAATGATCATCACCACAATTTACCATGGCTTTCAATCATGTTGCAAAAGTAGACACAAAGTTTGGTAGGAAAACAACTTTGAGTAAATACTCACACATAGCACCAAGGCAGAAAGTACGTTGAAAGACCATCAAGTCTAAATATAAAGAGCCCGAGAGAGCAAAACGAGAAAATTTCCGTTGCTTCGAGAGAAGAAGGAGGAAAAAAACATTGAAAGCTGGGGAGTCAAGCAGGATGACAAATTGGGATATTTATGGTGTGAAACAGCAAAAAAAAGTATTATGGATTAGTTGAAGGTACACACACACAAACGGAGATAATGCGACTGTATAGATTCTTTTCCCTTTCCTTGTATTGACTAAAGCTCAATTTTTTCTTGTCCCAGGAGATAGAGAAAAATGAGGAAAATTCGCACTTTTTCCTCTCCTTTCCATTTTTTTTCTTGAAAAAAGCGTTTACCATCACACATTTTTACAGCTGTATTCACGAGTCGTCTTCTTCCTCCACTTTCAAATAAAAAAAATGCTGCAACTTCACATTCATTCAACTCTAGATATTATTCAGGAAGGAAAACAAAGATTTTTTTCTCATGCAAATTGCCAGTGTAAAATAAGCTCTGAAGCGCCAGCGGAGCAAGAAAAGCGGAAAAATCAGCGAAACAAAAACTACAGAGTTTAGCTGAAAAAAAAAAGTTTGGAGAAAAAAAGTACGAGATTTTTTGGACGTTAAGCCATGCATTTGAGAGTGCGTGAGAGACAGAAGGAATGCAGAGGGAGAGTCACTGTCGCTTCTCATTTCACATCGGCATTTATTTCCCCGAGAAAATAGATCGTTGGGACTCCATCCCCTGCATCTGTTGCACATCTGCAAAAATTGTGCACAGGAAAAAAATGGGAAATAACTTCATTGTTTTCTCATTTTTATGGCTGTGCTCATTGTCGCTAATGATGGCTCTCTCTCTCTCTCTCTGGCTGCTGGTGATATGATGCTCGAATGATTGAAAGATGCTTCCTGTTACACTAAATTAAGTCAGCCTTTAGAGAAGACAACAACATCAACTTTTCAACATTTTTTATTTCTTTTTTTGTCTTGCCCAACGAGAAATATCGAGAGCCACCATAGAGAAAAAACAATTAGTTTTGAGAGACTCAAGGGGAAATGCTAGATTTGCAAGGAATCTGGCAGTAACTAATGTCAGCCAAAAACAACGATTGCAAAATCATCCCACAGAGAGAAGGGGAAAAAATGTTCACAATTACACTGGAAATGCGGTTGACGAAGATAGAAGAATGTACTAAATCATATATTCTGTGTTTTTTAAACTTCTTCATTGATGATGAGACTCATTCGATAAGACAATACCGTCTTTTGTTTCCTTTACGTGCGGCGCCCATGCCACACAGCGCACATTGCTATTGAGGAGATGTGGGACTGTGTAGGTAATTTGGCAGTTGTGCAACAACCTCAGCGTCGACTTTCGCCTTTTGCAATGAAATGCCCCCGAAATGACATTTTGTACAATAGAATATAGCCCTCCGTATGATAAATTGGATATGTGCAGTGATCGTTCCTACGTGTATTTTGCTCCCATTAAAATTGGAGATCGGAATCACGACATTTTTACGCTCTTTGAGAATCACATACATACACTCACGGTTAAGATGGTGATGGAGTGGGTGGGATTTGATACAGAGGTAATAATAGAAAATCTCTGACTGACTGAGTTAAACCCATACTTAAATTTGTTAACGAAGGCTTGGCAAAAAGAGAAAAAAAACGAGAGCTGCGATTTTCTTTCTGTAATATCTTTTCCAATTGTCATTCATTCGTCATTGAAGACGTGATTCTCGAAGAATGAGTCATTTCAACATTTCGTCGTTCCATTTTCGTAGAGCCTTCCTCTGGGCCTAAATGGCACGCACGATTAACGTCTTTGATCTCTCTCCCTGCTAAACCGTGTGTATCACACTCTGCATTTACGGAGGCTTGAAATGGAGACTTTTGAAAGATGAAAAATGACAGTCGTCCGCAAACAATGGGATAATATGTCCCCGAATAATATTAGTCGAGGATTGAGGCAATGTCGCAATCCCGCTGACAATACGTAATCATATTAATTTTCTTGGAGTATTGAAACCGTGCTGGCGAAGAAAAAAATACTCACAAAAATTGCCACAACCGCGCGCACAAAAACCAATCCTATAGCCATTGATGACAGATTAGGTCAGTGATGCGTTCAAAGTCTGAAAGCGAGGCGAAATGAGAATTAAAGTAGTTCACATGTGACGGTGTGGATGTGTGTGCATTGTTAATACGGTGAGTTGCCATTTTGAATAATACACACAGGCCCTTGGATTCACGACTTTTCCAACGCAGCAGCCCTAATTATCAGTGTTACGCGTTTGAGGCGCACAATGGAGCACAATTACGGGTTTTAGTATGAGAGGACGACTCATTACATAAAATAGTTTTTCTTTAAATGGTTTTTTCATGTCATCATCCTTGGTGCCACACACAATGGACCTTAAAGATGCTCTTCATTGACGATGACTCTGTGGCTGAGAAGCGTGTAAATGTCGCTGAAGTAGAAGGTATCAATGTGCCTTTTGAGAGGCAGATTGAATTTCACCAGAGTATGGACATTTATTGGAATAACGATGATAAATTACCCAAGCAGGATTTCCATTGGTCATAAAAATTGGGAAGAATTGATTCCATCTCTTGGAGAGTGTGAACAATGCCACATCGCCTCTCTCACTTTCATGGATAAAGGATCAGCTCTCTGGTTTCAGAATGGGAGATAAATGCTGTTTTGCGATTTGATGGTCATTACGAGCGGGGCGCCACGGATGAGGGTGAATACACACTGCCTCATTTCTCCCTCGCGGAGGACACTTCGCCTCCCTCCAATGGGTTTGTTAAACCAACGTGACATATATATATTTCTTTGTTATGATACCTCAAGCGAAAGAAGCTTTTCTGATCGGGCAACTGCCCTCATTTCTTAAATAATGGGGAGGAAGACGCACTATTTACCACTTTCGATGAAAATAACAACCTCTCCGTAAACGTACTTATAATGGGAGGAAATCGTTTTTTTTGAAGAATACTCTAGCTATGTATGTATAAGGGGAAAAGCATACGTTTTTTTCAGAATACCTCACGGACAGTAGGTATTTTAGCACACATGCATTCATTCTTCGAAAGAAGAAAAAAGATCATGATAAAGACGCGGACGTGATCTAATTTACAAGCATGCATAAAAAATTGTTCCATAGTCTCATCCCCGAACCCAACCATTTTTTTCTTGCATCTTTCTCAACTACAGTCATGCTGTGCCATTTCGTATTTTGAAAAATGAGCTACCAAAATAGCTGCATCATTAGACACACAGAGAGACAATAGAAAAAAGAAGGAGTAAAATACCGGAGGAATTGGGCCGAAATAAAAAAAATGTGTGTTATGAATCTCACACTTAGCACAAGACACGACTGGGCCATCAAAACGAAATCCATTATTTTTATAGGTTCCACAAAAAAAATACGAAGAGGGAAAGCGCTTTAGCTCCCACACTGCACCGCACCTCTTCATTTCAATAAAAAATATGAGAATGCATACCTTGAAAAAAAATTGAATGGGTTTGATATGTACATATTTTTTCGCCATAAATATGGGATCATAAACACAGAGTTTTTAAGCAGATATTCAATGTGGTATAAAAAATAAAAATAGGAATCTGCAGGGCGTTTTCCCTCAAACGCAATAAAATATTTATATCAGTGTCTTAAGAAAAATTGAATCACTTCACCGAAATAGGCCTAGATTCGAGAAACATTTTAATGGATTCGATGCTTGAAAAAATAGCTGGAAGGAAACATCAAGCATATCGACGCAATCCTATTGTTTTTTTTGTGAACGGAAGATGAGACCTGGAGATTTGTCTGTCTACCCTACATTCACACATGCTTAATGGAACTCGCAGTACAACTATATTTTCTGGGGAAAATATAAAAATATAAATTGCCTCCATTCCTGGCATGCGTGCAAAACTAAAACTGTATCTCTGATCATCTAAATTATAAGCTGAGATTTTGTTTCTTCGTTACGCAGTGTGAGCTTTATTCATGCAGTATTTTATTGGCGGAAAAAAGTATTTTAATTCCGGTCTCATATGCACAGCTATGTACATTTCAAGTTAGTAATGCTCTGTTGCCGTTGTGTGAAAATCGGATGGGAAATGCACCTATCACATATTTGTATTCATGCTGTATGGAAAAATGCAGGAGTATATTTACATCTTAAAACGAAACTGAAGAGTTTTTCTAATCAAAATTATAAGATGGTAGAAACATGCCCGCCCGCTGCTTGACGCTCCTTAAACGTTTCGTAGGATTGGGCTAGCCGTTGAGATTATAAGAGGAAGTGAAATTTCATAATCATTTTAATGAATCAATCCTTTTTTCTTTCAACGCGTGTCTTGACTATCGTATGAAAGGGTATTGCGGGCGCTGCATAAAATAGTGGTCGCTGCAGCAGAGAGCTCTCTTCCGCAAGTGTGAAGTTTTCCTCCTTTTCTAGATCTTTGAGTTTTCCTCAAGTTGGTGCGGTGCCATCATCATCTGCACGCTTAATCTATTGATGTAAAGCAGACCTCATACTTAAAACGATAACCATACAGCAGTGAAAAAATGTGCATTTTAATTCACAGTTTTCCTTTTTCATTTATGTACATGGGATTTTGAGCATAATTACCCAAAGTCTTGAACTTATTACCTCGTGGACTGTGACCACTTCACAAGATTGACACTGGTCTCTAAATGTGCGGTTTTCAGAAGAAAAAATCCCTTTCAGCATGACTTCTGTTGAAATGTTGAATGTGTACGAATGTACGGCAACTTTTGAAACTCCGACAGGGCATTATTCACTGGGATAAGGTCAACATTGTACTCAAGGGGAGACATGAATACACATCACCCAAACCCATTATTACGTGCTTCATGCGAGGCTAAACTTGAAATTACTTTTTTGCCCATTTCAAATGCGCACGCAAAAAAATCCCTTCTTCTTTTGAAACCTTCTCTGATGTGCCTACTTAAAACAAGTGCGTAAACAAGTCTTTTACAGTGAAAAAAGTATGAAGGAAGGGAGACGCGAGAAGAATGGTTTTTCAGTTCACAGGAGTTTTTCTTCGTCTTTTAAATACAATGTGTAGCAATATGGAAAGAGCCTAAACTTTCCTCATCCCAAAGTATTAATAATAATGGCTGATGTAAAAAGGACAGGTTAAAGGGATAAAACGATCAACGTTAAAAGAAATTAAACAGCCTGTGCATTTCACACGTAAAATCGCATAAGAAGAAAGAGAAAAACTGTTTTTCACACACAGTCGTATCGTAGTAGATACTCCTTTTTAAAATCTCTGCTACTTAACTTACGCGACAGCAACAGATTATGAGGTTAAAGGGCAAAAAAATGTTGTTAGGGGAAAAAATCCGTTGAGTCGTAAAAATGCACATGCGTCGCCTCCTTCGGACAGGACAGGCACGTCGTAACCGTCAAACCGAGAAGTCGTCCGACGTGTTTACTCTTGATAGCCACAAATGACAACGCACAAAAAAGTCTTTCACAAAAGGGCTTATTAGCATATTACGAGCTTCAACTTTGCACCCTTTTGCCAAACATTTCAATTTTCAATTTAGCAAAAATGCTCTCGAGCTCAAGGCTCAATCCTTTTCTCAAAATTGAATTGAGTTTATAATCTTGTGTTGGTTTTTTGGGAGGAGCAGAAATGCGTAAAAATGTGAAGGAATCAAATTGCATTATTAATTTCATTGAGAAAAGGTAGCAGAACTTACCGAATAGCAGAATTTATATGTATGGTCGACCTCTCTTCGTGACACAGTCACCTGGAACAAATACAAAATACAAAAAATTGGCGTTGATGAAAATATCCCATTACTTAGGCAGCTCACTAAAAGTAATTGCAGCATTATTACGCGTGGAATGAAATAATTTCATTCAAAGTTGGTCATTGCATTGTCTAATCAAATCATTACTTCAAAGGGTTAAACCCATGCCGGGAGTGTAATTCAGACAGGTTTTTCAACATTTCTTGTTATTCCCATCTGAAACATTCTCACTCTACTTTTTTCCCCTTACATAATCAGCTTTTACGTTCCTTTTTCGTGTTAGTGTGCAACAACGCAGAAAATACGGCGCTCGTCTTTTATTAGCTTCTAATCACCTTACAAATCTACAGAGAATTCCTACATTTGAAACAAGCGTGTTCTCTCTCTCTCTTTCGATTGAAAAAGAAAACTGCATTTTTATAGGTCTTTTCGGTATTATCTTGTAGCGTGTAGGCTAATAAAATGTATTTGCTCAACTTACATGCTTCCCTTTAAACTACTACCTTCCAAGCTTCTGTTTACGCTCTCGTTTGAGCGTGTCTCTATTTACTCATTTCATCAGCCCAGTTTAAGGGATGAATGAAATGAGTTTGTAAAAAGTCAGTTGATGTTGTAAAATCGACTGCCGTAATCAATACCTTGTCTGCATGCAATTCGAACAACAAATATTATTTTGGGGGAAGGGATGCTCTGATGATGTAAGTTGTCAAGTTGTAAAAAGTTTTTATGCGCTTGTAAAAACCATCCTTCCGGTATCAATCCCATGGTTTGCTGTAAAATATGACCACTCGTAAAATATATACTTTGCTGCTGCCGTCTTGGGACTTGGGACATCATACAACACACAGGGCAATAATGAGCGGCAGGCGAATTGACTCGCAATTCACTTTCTCTTCTCAAAAATATACTTGCATACATAAATATGTACATATATTTACGAACTTGGTAAACGTTTGTTTTGACATGTGAAAGATAAAGATGAGTCGACAGTAAATATAGGGAAGGCGGCATCTTGTCCCATCCTTCCCATCCCTTTGAGATAATTCCTCTCAATTAGCAAAATCAATAATGAAAACTGAGTAGGGAAAATCGTGATCCAATTGTGCGAAAGACCACGCGGCTTTTTGTAAGGTAAAAAGAATTGGTCCTTTTCAAAATTGATATGCCCTCCTCACATCCACCCCCAAAAATACCTGTGCACTTGCAATTAGCATATTGCTCTCTCTCTCTCTCTTGTTATGTGCCACAACAGGCGCACGCGCCAATTACGAGGAGACTCACAGGCTTTCAAATCTCTAAAAACAAAAGGCTCAATTCTCACGAAGCTCGTGTCGTGTAATACAAAAGGGCGAAACTTTCAAGTATCACTGCGGAGTTACACAAACCCACAAGAAAGGATGCCGATACATAGATCACAGTTTAATCACAAACCTTCAGCGTTCAACGTGCTTATATACCTAAAAGCAGTGTGTTATTACCTAAAACACGCATTTTCATAACGGTGGCCCTCTCAAGATTGCCTAGATTAGTGATAGGGAATTACAAGGAAGAGCCGCCCTTAGCATAGAAATACATAAGCATGGAAGAAGATATCCGTCAAGGAATATAATATGTACCTACAATTCATTTTTTTGCCAGTAGTACGTTACACATTTTTGCCGAGGCGAAGACAATGAGATCATTTATACCGGACTTTTTAAAAAACATGATTTTTTCAAAGGATTCGTTATAGCGCCACTGAAGTAAAAATAAAGTAGGGGAAAAATGCATAGACAAAAGAAGCATTATGCTTTTACTGACACCGCAGAAACAAATCACGATGGCGAGTTTGAAGAAGCCATGAAATGGTACAGGAAAAAGTTGTTTGAACCGGATAGAAAATTAGCCTTTCAGCATATATTTTAGGAAATTGCAAACTTTTTTAGCAACATGGCAGGTAAGTTTCAGAATCTCTCAGCGTGTACCCAAAATTAAAAAGTTAAATGGATAGTTTAACAGACGACCGGATAGAAATACATCCCAATTTTATGAAAGCCATTTCACGACTTCAATCAATGTAAAAAAAAAGTTGCACTGCACTGTTGGTGGTATAGTGGTGCACTTGACTGCATATAAAGCGGTTCAAAGTAGAATTTTTTTTGCGAGCCCAGCTATTCTCATTAAATAGGGAACACCACACATGATATCATAATGTTACATATTGTTTTAAAAGCATCCGACATCATCATCATGCCTATCATAACATAACCATTTTTGCTTTTGCTTCTGTTAACTACATATTTTCCTGTAAAAGTGCCGCTTCTCTTCACAACTTTTTTTAGACATTTTGGATTAGTGACGTGAGCGAAAAAAACGCTCAAGTAATGAAATTTCTTCAAAACCCCGAACACATTTATCCGCATTGCTGTGTTCACCAAAGTCCTGTGAGAGGCAAAAAAATCAAATCAAGTTTTTTTTCTGTGGTCGCATCCACATTTGATGAAGACGAAGAGGGCGATACATTGTGAAAAACGATATGACCTCTGATGCTCTCGTTGTATTATGTAAATAAGCTGTGGAATGGAGACAAAAAAGAGCATACACTTTTTTCTTCTTCCTTCTTCTCTTTCTCTCACACAAATTTATTTTCATGTGATCAACTGAAATGGGATATAATAGGGCTTGTTATTGTACCATAAAAAGGGAGACACTATGCGTGCCGTAAGGAGTGCGTTGAAGTCAGTATGTTGTGTGCCAAACCTAATAAAATAATGATCACCATCACATCCCATCCTCCAACCGAGACTCACTGACTTACTTACTTTTTTTCGAAGCTCTTACAAAAAATATCGCCATTTCCTCCCTCCTCTCTAATTCAATGCAAAATGCATCGAAAAATTAAACTGGAATGGAGTGGAATAAAGGAAGGCCATTTTCCTTAGGCTCTGACTGAGGGAGTCCGTGTGTACTATCTGCTCCACCTTTCCATTTGAATTTTGAAAGGGCTCTCAGTCAGTACACTCTGCAGACGCATTTTAGAAGCACTTTCATTTTTATTGCGTACTCGCCGTAACCATAATAGGAGCAAATAGACACTTGAAATCCACATTTCTTTTTTCTTGCTCTCGCCTGATGGAAAGGAATAAAGATAGGGCTTTGGAGTTTGAACCCGCAGAAAAAAATAGTTAAGGAGAGAAATCAGCTCTCTTTGGGGAGATATTAATATACTTAAATCATGTAATCTATATGTTTACCGCATAAGACGTTTTTTTCTTCCTCTCTCTTCTTCTTCTTCTTCAGCAAAACATAGAGTTTTGCTTCTCCTCAAACTGGCCTTTTGCCACTTCCAATGTACCGCAAAGTTTAGGCCTGTGAGATGAAGAGGAGCTTGTAAAGATACAATAATGATGATGATACGAACTCGTTACACACATACTCTCGCGATTCACTTCAGTGAAACAGAAAATCCCAAACTGCCTATTAGAAGGGGAATGTAATATATAGTTTTGAGGAGAAAAAAAACTCAACAACAGCCAACAGTGGTCCAATTCTATTAGGGAAAAATATCTCCTAGAATATAAAAAAACACGCACTGAATTAGATAAAGTAACACATCGAAACTTAGCTAAAGTGGTTTCAACCAAAAAGGAAGAACGTACGAAAAAATATGGGTACACGGAGCGATGCTGAACAAACAGTCAATACATCTATATTTCGAAGTCAAAGACTGCAATTATTTTGAACTCGTCGAAAAGAAGAGTCGCTGTAAAAGACTGAGCTGAGCTCATCCATTCACAGGTATAAATGCATGGAACCATTGACATGAGTCAATTTTGTGAGTTTTCATGGAAAATTTTGAGAAATTCAAGAGTTCGTTCTAAATTAGTCTTTTATGGCGTCCTTTTAGCTAAATCGACGATTGCTTACACTTTATATCAGTGGGAATGGAGGGGGAACGATAAATGTTAATTGGGCTTCCAACTTTTACCCTCAATCATAATTTCCACACAATGGGCCGTAATGAAGATTAATTTGGACAAGAAAAATGATTTTTTTGTACAAATTTGTATTTAAATTACCTATATTGAAACTGAAACATCTATACATATTACGCAGCCTCGTCTTTGCATTTACAGACTATTTTTCATAGATTTAATCGCATTTGTCTATTGCTGAATCACATTCTTTAAACAGGATACAAAAGTTCTTATGAACCCTTTAGCGTATTTTAGAGATTGGGTAAATTAAGAGCGGTATGTAAAATGTCAGTTAACACTAGCGGCAAGTAGAAAAAGCCATAAAGTAGTTTCAGATGGACCATGGCCATGTCATTGTTAATAAAATGACTACATTTATCCTATGATATTTCATCTAAAGAATTTCACCCTGATCTCGGGCTGCCCTTTGCTAGATTCCATTTAACCCCAGTACTTTATGATGTAAAAATGTTTAGACAGTTTATACGTTGAGGGGGAGGAGGGCACTCTCATAGAAAAAGAGTTTGATTCTCCGTGTGCCTCAATAAATCTGACAAAAGCAAGCATAATTTGATCAAACCTGCAATGGAAAAAAAGTTTTTTTCCCTTTAGTCTTCCTCACACAATATTTAGATTCATTTTGGCATTTTGGATCCATCAGAGAATAATGCGTCATTATGTAAAATGGGAGAAAAAAGAAGTTTCCCTTTTGCAAGTTGCATGCAGCGCTGTCGCTCATCATTAATAAATGAAGTATGAATACAACATCAACATCGTCACAAACTGCATTCCCTTACGGCTTTCAGTGTTGCGCAACGATGGAGAATGCACATGGGACGTAGTTGGATCTACACACTACGAATTTGATAAAAGAGCGAGAGTGTGTCTACTCACAAGCAGACCACAAACTTTTTGTTTCACATTATTTATGATGAGCAATTCACTCTCACAACAGTTTCTATTGTTCTGCATCAGTTCATTTTACACAAGAGCCAATTTGCTAGGAAAAAAATTATAGTCGGAGTGACACAGAAGCAACAAAGTTTACTGCCAATGCCATTTGTCAAAAGGATGTGAAAGGGGGAAAAGTTGTGCGAGGTTCACATCGTCTACAAAATGGTGAGACTGAGATACCGCGCCGCAATGATGCTTAAATTTAGCACGGAATTATCTGGAAGATTAAAAATAAATTAAAGATGTATTATAAACCCTTTTATCTAAATAATTATTTGTACCTCCGAAGCGGAGTTTGCTTGAGCTTTTTTGTGTAAGTTTGTCCCAGAGCAAAGAGAAAATTGCTACGGTACCCCGTTCCAGTTGGGAGATTGGTATTGTTTTCCTTTGAAACATGAAATAGTCCGCTACATGGATGAAAAATGGATTTGACGTTACGAAATGAGCTTGATAAAATGCAGTTGGCATACAACTTCGTGTGGTAATGACAATGAAACAAATGATAATGAGTTGTATAGAGGTTTTGTCCTGCAAAATGCTGACGTCATGATTCAAACATAAATTTTACAAAAAAAGCTGAGCTCCGTCAATGCAATAAAATTATGTGTACAAATATAAATATTCATTTTTTCAGGGCGGTGGAACCAGACAAAGATGTGTTTGTGTGTGCATATGTGTGTGTTCACCATCATAATTCCCATTAGGGTAGAGCAATCAAAGGATTTGCGGAAAATGTGGAATTGCATTACCATACAATTTACATCCAAAATTAATTTACAAAGGTATTTGAATACTGCATTAGACAGAAAACTAAATATATAGTGTTTATGGTCAGCGTTTTGCTTGATTAGAAGAAAAACAAATGATTTAAAATTATGATACAATTTCAAGTCGCAGGAGGTATTAAATTACGGGTACCTGTTTCAAAGTGTGTCTCAGAAATACATCGTCAAATTTGAGCGATCCAAGTAAAACTTTTCATCAAGACTCATAATGAACAGAGCTGCAGGAAAAGGCAGTCCGCTGTGTTTCTGCGTGTCATCATTCTCAACTCCTCTTGAGTTTTTTTCTCGACTTTTGCGTAAAAACAATTCGAGTGAATGGCATACATTTTTTTATTAATTCATTTCGCTCGAATCTAAACTCCACACATAAATATGTATATGTAGAAGTTGAGAAGTACATCCCACTGGTAAATTGTATTATAAGGCATTCTATTTATTTTACGATGACAACTAGTAGACGACAAGCAGAGACGCCCATATTCCAAGAAAAAACAAGAGCTTCTTCTCTTCGCGTTATGTCATGTCATTAGATTAAATTGGGAAAAGAAATATGATAAATAAAGGAAGATGTTACATACGCAACCACATTAGTAACTCCTACATTCACAGAAAAGAATGCCAACAGTTGTGTAGCATGTTTAGGCTCAGACGCTTACAAACACTTTTTACACGTCTACGGTTTTCATTTACTCTGCACAAGAAAAAATGCCAATTTGTCTCCTAATTTCGATGGGAGGAGACAACTCAATTTCATGTAATAATATCTAGTTTCATCATAAATTGATGGAACAAGTTCCATTTCCCTCCGAAACCAAGTAGACCGTTATTTGGCAGCCGTTCCAAAAACCCCCAAAATTTTTTGCTTGGCCACTCTAGTCACCTGCTCCAGGTTTGCTAAAGCCACCTCTAAAACTGTCCCACTTCTCGGTGAGGAACACAGATATATAGGATTTGTTTGGTGAGCGGCAAGACTTCAAAATAATACCCATTTTCACTATAATTTCCTCAGCAGTTTTCTCCCGAAACGCTATGATTTTCTATGGCGTTTATAATTGTTTAAGTATGGATTCGTCGCCGGCCAGCCGGACGACTTATTTTTCACGCGCGTCACATTCTCATTCTCCGAGAATGTTTCTCGATTCTCAAAAATCCCCATGCCAAAATGCGAAATGTACACTCCAATCATAAATAATATGGGGGGATGGCGTGTGTGCATTTTATGGAAAAGGAGACCCAGGGCTGGGACAATTCTCAATTTATTGTACACTTTATTTTCGAAAATATACACGACTAATATAATTCAGCAAGTTATACCTTAGCTTCAAGCAAATAAACCGTGGGCCAGTCCAGTTTATTTAAAGAGCAGAGCGTTGAGCAAGTGAAAAAGCGCCTCTCAGATTTACAATAATAGGCGCGTTGGGATCGTTTCACTGGAGGGCAGAGCCAGTGTAAAAAGATATTTCGGTCATTTTTGATTCGGCTCAAGCACACAGGTAGAGAGGTTGGGAGAAGATGGTGCTTTTCTTATATTATATTTATTTGTTTACTTTACCCGTGATTCAGTCTTAAGTAAAGGAAGTATTAGCAGTTGAACTGCGGCGAGGGGATAATTTCACCTGCCATACATCATGTTAAATTGTATAGTTTATGATTATGGGCTTCCCCCTCACTTTCCCTCTTGCTGTTTCATTTGCCACCAGTGTGAAAAAGTAAGTGGTCTCCAAGAGAAGAAGACGAAGAAGGAGGAAAAAATTCCTTGAGCATGGCTTGAGAGCAAACACCAGGTATGAAATATGCCTTCCTAACATACTTTTTTTTGCTACGTACCATCTACTTTTTTCCCCTCTTGTGTTTCTCTGACCTAGATTAGTTCGTGGAAAAGGGGAAAAATTTCCTACTTTTTTCCGTGTCCACAACTCCCTCCCAGGGAAAGAGTCGTGTAGTGGCTTTCCAGTCAAAGATGAGGAAACGTGTTTGGGCTAAATAACAATACAATGGGAAATAAGGTAAACTTTGGGAAAGCTTTATGAATTTTTTCTTTCTCTCTCTCTCTTCACATCAAACGGGCGCATAGAAAAACGCCAGAAGTTGTTTTGGGATGGAAGTCAGCGGGAAAAAGATAATAAGACACGATGCTGATAAACTACATATGAATATTAGAGAAGACGAAGAGAAACCGCTGGAAACCAAAGGAACCACTGGAGCAAAACCAACTCTCCTCAAAAACCACTTGAAAAATATACCATTCTTGATACTCATTGCGTCAGCGGAAAAAAATGCTTCGTTATTTTTTTGTTTCTGTTTTCTCGTCTTCATATTGAGCCATTGCATAAGCTGGTATGTATACCTAGAAACACTTCACCAGAGCACTTTTCTCCACGTGCTTTTCACTCAAACAATAAAAATTCATTTGGAAAAAATGAAATAAGGCAAAACGAGCCTTTGCATTATGTTGCATGGACGCAGAGTGAAAAAAAACTTTTTTTTACATCAATGCTCTCGTTTGTTGCTCCGGTGGAAGAGGAAACCGTACGTGTAGCTTTTTCTCCAGTCCCACACAGAGAGAAAAAATGAAAAGTCCAAAAGCTCACTCTCCCAATGCAAGTGAATAAACCGCATTCAAATTTATTGTTCAGTCGGTTAGTGTACTTCCACCGTGAAGTGAGAGAGAGAGAGAGGAAATCACCTCGAGGCAGTCAATCTTCCATCAGCTGCTTTTTTCAGCTTTCTCCGGACGGCAAACAATACGGGAGAAAACTGGGTACGAATGTGGAGACGTGTGGCATGTGTGTAAATGCCTATGGCTTCTAATTCATGGGAGAAACGAGCCATGCAATATGAGTTCATCCTGCTGGAAATGAGCCATTGAACACAAATTTCTACCAATTTCACTATTTTTAGATATAGCGGACAAAAATATGCTCTCTCCTCAAAAAATGCTCGAAACGAAGAAAAAAATGTATGAAAGTTTTTTTTTCATATTTCATACCCTTGTCAGATTTTAAGGAAAGTTCGGATGTGTGTACATGTCGCCGTGCTTTAGCCTTCGTTATGTAAATGTACATATGCAAAATGACTAACGTTCCCACAGAAATTAAAGTCAACTCAAAGTACACCCTTCCATTCCCTCAGGTACACGTGGGATTTTAGTATGTCTACGGTCAAGTTAACAAATTTAAATATTTTCCTTTCTAATTTCGCTTTGCGTTGGGCTCGTGCTGAACTCTGTAATTACACTAATGTAGTAAGTGACATCGAGTGCTTCAACTCGTAGAGAGAAAAAAGAGTGGGTTATTTTTTTTGAAGTTATGAGCAATTTTGTATGCATGTTTGTATACATGATGAGAGACTGTGGGATAAAGCACTTTTCAGACAAAATTGAATTAAAATTCACAAGCATAAAAAGCCATGTAGGTACACATGTTTCATTGCAAAAAATACGCAATTTTAGACGAGCTGTTCATGGATAACTTTGTTTTAAAAAATTTCAGAAGAGAGCACATTTGTGGAATATGTATTAGCTCTGCATGCTCATTCTCATTGTTTCAACTTATCTTACTCGTGTGATCTCGTTCTGACACACATTTTGTCTCTGCTTTGAAGATCCGATGTGAAAGATAATGTAATAATGTACTTTTGCTAGTTAAATTTGACATCAAAAAGTGGGTAAATGAGGTACTTACTAATGCCCATTTAAAAGTATTTCATTTTGCCTTCTAATTTTACATAATAGAAGGCAGCTTTTTTTTGACAAAACACACACTATTGAATTAGTTCAACCTTTACCTAAAAAGTGGAGTTCCGCTATACTAGAAACAATTTTTTTTCTAGCTCGGATAAAAAAATATTATTCAAATATATAAAGAGCGAAGCAATTTTTAGAGGCAGTCTTTTGTTTAAAAATAAAGCCTGTATTCCCTTTCGGAGCTGCCACATGCTGCGCTTTGAGGCGGAAGGTGAAACCAAAAAACAACGACGCGACGCACACGTATCCTGTCAACTTGAGGATAACGGAACTTTTTTTTGCAGAAAGGCAAAAATGAAACAAAAACTACGATAATGATCACTCTTCTTGTTTCACGTTGCTTCATTTCACGCTACCAGGAGATGTTGACAATGATGGTGATAAGATGTGGCAAACTTGGAAGTTCTTGGCCTAAAGTCAACAACTGAGCGAGGAAGCACACGGCGCTGAAAACCTCGATTCCTAAACCTTTGGTCATGACACAGCCATTTAGACTCAGTCTCGAGAAGGAGTACGTGCTTTAAGAATCAAACGGCGGTAGAAAAATTTTTTTAAGGCATGATTTGCAATTGCAACTTGACCGGGTAATAGTAGCCAGGCATCGCTTTTGCAGAATCATCTAGGCAAAATTTGCATGCGCGAAAAAACCTACACAGCAGGTAAAGTAGGGAATGGTGACTGTTCAAAAAAAGTGTTTGCTAAGTTGACAAAAAATACACATTTCATTTTTTTGTACAAAATTTATAAGAATACAAAGCAGTTAATCTTCATGATTCCCATTGTCATCACCTGTACCAAGAAAATGGCGAGTCGAGTTTTGCACATTTGCAATGACAATGACAAAATGTAGGGAAATTGTT
>JAHZMY010001864.1:0-11259 GCA_027743915.1 Seira sanloemensis | reverse complement strand
CTAATCTACTTTACTTCAAAAAGTTTCCCGAGATTCACGACATCCTACACATACATAAGTATCTGCAACATATGAAAAAAGTTGATAGAAATTAATTAGGAAGACGAAAGGTGAAAAACTAAAAAGTTGCTCATGGAGACAGCCTTTATATTACTTTTTGAAAAGGTGAATCAATTTGAAGAGAGAAAAATCGAAAATTTGAATTGAACTTCACCCACTTCTCCTATTTTTTGCAACATGTGGGCCCATAAGGACATGAACGAGGAGAACTTTTCGCTTAAGCTTTAAACTTTGTCCTTTCACCCGGCTGTTTACAACGTGCTAAAAGCATTGAAAACCAGTTGCTGGTCATACTTTTTCCATTCGGCCTACGAGTGGTTAGCATAGAATATATCACAAAAGCAACTTTTTTAAAAACTTTTTCTTCCCTTAGCTTCCTTGTAACAGTGTCAATTATGCCTCCCACGGGGGTTCTTTTGTACACGAAACCCAGCGATGAATCAAGGTTTCATGGAATGAATTAATATCTCCATAGAAAATTGTGGCATGACTCCTAATTCCCTCACAGAAGAAACCGTAAATGTTTTTCACATACTTTACTTCTTGAATACACACCTTAAGTCCGTCTAAGCTGCGTTCATGCTCTTTCCCTCAAACATTTTAATTATAGCCTCGCTGTTGCAGACGGGATGTGTTTGCTGAGTGAAATCTGTAAACAATGTATGCGGTGTGCATGAACCCCATCAAGGGCGTCGGGAGAAAGCCACTTTCTCTCTTAATGAAATTAATGCAAAAAGGAAAAACTTTTTTTGGCGAGGGCTTGTTATGCACCGCCAAACTTGATGCTATTGTGTGGCCACAAAATTTCGATGGGAAAAACCTTCTTTCAGACCGGACTTAGCCCTTGCTAAAATTATCAATGAGAAAAGCACGTAGGCATCTAAAAAAAGTGTAGCTCGTTGGAATATTATGCTACAATATCCGTCAGGTCCCTCTGTGATTTCGCAATACACCGGGGCAATATGCGAGTAGGCTGAAGCTGCTGCAGGTGAAAAGAATTCCAAGCTTGGAAAGGCATTCACCTCCAATATCTCATCCAACTTTTTTTATATCCTTTAATACTTTTATATTGCATAAGTTAAATCCAAAATCCCTTTAATTTCTTCCATGGATCACTGTGTATCCTCTATTATCCGTGCGCTTGATGGATTCTGCACTGCTTTCAAGTCCAACTCGTACTGGGATGGAATGACGTTTTAGCATCTTCTTCAAACGAAGAGAGAGATATTTTCTCTCTTCATATCAAAGAGATTTTTTCAATAGAAGTCCACGGTACCTACGTATGTACGTAGGGTTCTTTGATACGAGTCAAGGATGCAATAAATGTCAGTGGAATCTGCAATTACGATCCCCCCTCTCTCTCCTATCACCGTGGCAATTAACAATGTGCCACAGCTTTCCATCCAATAGCCATTCCATCACAAAACGCACTTTTTTATCTCTTGCTGTGCTCACTTGATTCACTCTGATTAGAATGATTACGGCAAAAAAGCGCCTCTCTTCTCACAGCATTTTGCGATGAAAGCACTGTCCTCCTCTCACAACAAAAGGCTAAGGGAAAGTGTTTTTGTAAGTTGTTTGATGGCAACTCTGCCATTGAAATGAGGGGTTGTACAGAGCCAAAATTGACATATTGCGTTGCTCCCTGCTTACATTCATAAATAGCAAAGGTCAGTGGCCAACATACATCGGGGCGGAGAAGTGCGTGAAAACATGGAGAACAGAATGAGAGAGAGAGAGAGGAGAGAGACTACACAACCCGCTTCTCTAGAGCTTCTTGTGTTTCCCACTTCTTTTGTAGTTTTTTTTGTCGTCTCCCCTCCCCATACTTAATTAATGGCTCCATGTTTGTACAACATTAATGTCCACATGCCTAATCCTCTCATACAAAATTCAGAGGATATGTAATCCTAAAAAAGCGTCATTATCTCGGAGGCTATTTCCTTTTCCCTCATTGACGGAGAAAACCTCGAGACCGCTACACCATGTTTGCTTGACTAATTCCCAGGGAATAGGGTCAAGTTTCCGTGGAGGAAACAAAAAGATGCTATCGCGTCGAGAGCTCATAAAATAGGAAACGTCGCAAGCCACTGTGTGTGAGAGAGAAAGATCAATGGTAATAAAACAAAAGTCCACAGAGAGATTGGAGAAGCCGCCTCAAACGAAGGTTGTGAGGAAAAGACTCAAAGAAATACACAAGTTACTATTTTCCCTATTCTTAACAACACTGTCATCTACATATGTACCTCAATTATAAGGAGCTTGTATCGTTCTTTGTTTCACTGCTCTTTTTTACGTGTGGCACCTGGAAAAATAAAGATGTTTGAATTACATTTTCCCTTCCGGCGGGGACAACCTACTTTTCCCCTTGTCGGCGGAGGAAAAGGAAAATCGATGCTATACTTTTCACGCGGTCCCCACTTCCTGAATGTGACATGGGCCCCCATGAGAGTTTTCGCAACTTTTCTTTTTCTCTTGGTATTATACACTTAAATCGAATTTTACATACGGTAAAGAGAAAAAATCTCGATTTGATTATATTCTGTGTGTGTGAGAGAGAGAGAGAGAGACGCGGATATCTCTCTGCGTTTAATATGATTCTCGTCAACGTCCTCACCGTCAGTGTCAGGCTTGTCCTGAGGATATGCCCTTAAGAGAAGATAGAGGGGCGTAATAAAATATTATCACAATGGCTTTATGAAGTGGCAAAAGTGCCAGGCAAATAAGGCAACAGAAAAACTAATGGAATTCATTCATTCAAAGACGAGACTCGGTACAAGGAGACTCCACTTAGGCTATGCAAATTCGTTGCCTTTTGGGAGTCAGATTGGAGGAATTCGGAACATAAATGATGCAATTAAATTGGACCATGTCAAGGGTTCTGTGATGAATAAAAGTTTGTCTCCATACTTTATGATATTCAGCCCCCGGGAAAATATCTCTGTGACATTGTATTGGGAAAAAGCATAATTTAAAAAAATCCTTAGAATTTCGATATATGTACATAGATTGCCAAGGTTGGAGTCAGAATGGAAGCGCACTGCCTCTTAAATGAAAGTGAAATACGATCTTTTTATAGGAAACGTCAATCGGAAGACATGGAAAAATTTGTGTCTCTTGAATGACTTTTTTAATTTGCAAAATATAAGCAAGCTATTTTGACCAACAGGTTTTTCCTGGCTCTCAAATATGTAATAGTCTCTTGAAATAGTCTAAAAATTAGCAACGATATCAAGTTTCAATCATAACATCATAAATGATCCTTGAAACAAACGGAAGGAATCCTGAAAATACCATCGGCAATCTCATTATGGACAAATTGAAATTTAATGGCAACCAACTAATCCCTCCACATCCTACTGCTGAAGGTACACAATAGCAACCATAATTCAAACGCACAAGATTCATACGATCAATACATCAACAAATTTTTGACATACCTTTGACTTCAATAGAACGTGTCTTCGAAGCAATCCGCAAGTCCAGGGTTAAACTTCAGATGCGGTCCCTCCTCAACACAAACTTGGACAATTCGAGAACAATGCCAGTAATTCTACGGAAGTTACTATCTTTGATTTCCACTCAGGGCGCAAATTTCCCTCCAATACTTAATGGCAATTTTTGTGATCTGATTTTCACAGGCGAGTTCTCCGATGAGGAATGTGCTCCCCTGAACACAAAACTATCACTGTTCGTGATGATTTCCAATTCTCAATTCTCCGCAAACTGATGGAGAGGAACACGTGTGTGTGAAACGCTGGCTCTTGAAGAATGACAGGAAAGTCCATACGTACTTGAAGATTTTTTCCCCTCGTAGGTATATGTATTTTTTGTGCTGAGGATTTTCTAGACTTTATGTCTTCGTCGGCGGAGTGAAACAGGGGAGAAAACAGATTGCACAACTCAACTTGTGGAAGGCAAGTGAGAAAGTAAGGGGAGAGTGACTTTCTCCCAACTGCAAAATGAGATGCTCTCTTCTTCTCCCTTTTTCTGTCTCTTTTTTTGGCTTGCTCCAGTAAACTCATTCGCTTCGTATTACACTACATGTGGTACTTTTCGAGGCACTTAAGCCCAATGCGGTTTCACTCTTTTGCTGGCTTGATGCGTGCCCATGAATCAAATGTTGATGGGGCCTTTTTTACTACACAAAAGCGTTGACTTCGCTTCTCATTTTCCACCATTAGTCAAGCCACAGAGAGACTGCAAATTTCTTTCTTCACATTTCGATAACTACTTTGCTACATGCACAAGGGCACACACACTCCGTCCAGGAGGAGTCGGGTCATCTCGTTGAACTTGTAGGAATTTTTACTTGGAATTAATATTCAGGCAATACCTTTGTTATCACCCATGGCCATGTTCTGGTCATATAAGTTGTTAACATTTATTCGGGATAATTTCATACACAAATTATGTGTATGTTTCAAAATGTAAATTCTTAAACGTTATTTTTAGAGACATTTACATGAAGCAAGGTGACACTAAACGATTTCAAAGGCTGCAAGAAGAGAGAATTTGATGATGTTTTGACTATTTTACAAGCCAATTCTGCCAAGTCATATTTCAAGGGACGGCCGAATAAACCTGGGACGGAGTGTACATCTTCTAAGAAAGTTTTTTCACCCTGGTATTGGCGCCTTATGGCGACGAGACAGAGTCCTTTTTCGAAGCTTTTGACGACAAATGATTTCGTATTTCTTCTAAACACGAAATTAATAATGCTAAAGATTAACCAATTTTTCACTCAATAACGTCATCCATATTGTAAAAACGCTATGGTTTGAATTATTGGCGGAAACGTATGGAGCACACAAACACATATCGGCTGCATTTATTCTCACGAACCATGATTTATTCTCTCAAATTTGCTGATGCACATGCTGATCCATAATTTGGCAAAAGTTGATGACGCGATTTGCCCAGGAGGGGTGGAGTGTTTGTCACGTCATTACTGGATTTGCTCCAGACCTTTCCTTCCTGTTGTAATTCTCATCCTACTATTCTACAAATTCGTTCCAGGGATGGGATATTTTGTTTGCTTCTGATAAATTTTACCGGCTCCTTTCCTTCCTGTAATGTCATCTAAACGTGATAAAACTCAGATGCTCTTACTAAATTCGTACTAAACTCACGTCAAACGCTAGAGATTATGCCTTTTGGCCCCTGCTTATGTATTTTGTGCTGTTTTCATTACTCAGAAAAGGGAAAATTATGCAGAGGTTTTGAGTTCAAACTGTGAATAGAGATTGGATGACTTGTCGCACAGATAAGTACTTAAGGATCATCATGCTAAATGCCCAAATTCATTGTCTGCTTGGTAGAAACGCGTAACGCAGAAATTGGCAGACCATACGCATTAAATTGGAAAAGCAAGTGTTAATAGAAAATAGACGTATAGACGCGACAGACGAAGGAACTGTAATATACGTATTTACCTATTTTTGGAACCAAAATGATGCAACTACATAAATATGTATTATACACCTGACTTTCTTGTGAGGTACTTACTTAACGGCAGCTGAAGAAACATGTATTTCAAAATCACGTAGTAGTGAGCAATGTTTTAAATTTTTATCTCATATATAAATATTAGGGGAACTCAATTCCCTTAAAGCACGTTTTAAATATGCAACATTGCAGAATCCCTTTTTCGTAAAGGAGAGCCTTCGGGGAGCAAAAAATGGCGTAAGAGCTTGGAGCTTTCTCTATCATGCAAAGCAGGAAAATGTGAAATGAGTGTTTTTGAATAAATTAGAAAGCACCCAAATCGTTTTGCCCTGTTGTTGTTTGTTGTGCAAAGTGCTTTTGCAGGTAAGTAACCCAACTGTGAACAAGTGGAGAAGGGGTGTCCTCACCGTGTCAGAATCTTACAAAAATCTGTTTCAAAGTCGACTTACCTGTGTATGTATATGACGACATTCATGCATAGAAAAAATTATTTAGATTTTGAAAATGAGGAATTTTAAACAGTCAGAAGCATAGAAAATGGCCACACTAAATTATTTTAGTTTTAGATTTAGCCTCGTCATCAGGTATTTTTTGTATAAAATCTAATGCTTTCACTTCAAGAAAATTGTATTTCTTACGACTGTTGTATATGTTTCTTTCGACGAATTCGATTTCGCGTGAACGTCAACTTGTAGAAAAATTCTTTACCTTCATTTGCATAGCTCGTTCCAGCATCACCGATCCTCCAGTAGCATGTGAAGAGGTGACATGTGCATAAACTCAAGCCACGAATCTGACTGAAGAGTTTCAGATTATTACTCAATTCACTTAAATCCTATTTATTCCCGGATGATGACAAGGCTAGAAACTGTTTGCTTACGGTGTGCTGGAAAAGGAAATGTGTAAACATGAAGACAAGAGGGAAAATCTTATCTTCACATAAGTGCCAGAACAAACTTGATATGTGTACGATTTGAGTTCAAGGAATGAGAACACACACAACACACACATACCTAATTCCATGGCGAACAATAAGGAAGCGTGTACACTCTGCACACACACATCCAACATCACATGACCCATCGCTGAGGCTTTTCCCGTGCCCTCTCCCTTCTCTCACCTTCTTCTTCCAAGAGAAAATGCAATTTGTAGAAACGTGAATGATACGGTCTAATAAAGGCATTCAGATAGTCTGCGAGGAGAGTGAAAGCATTGAAAACGCGTTAGCCTCTGTTAGTCCCTTAATCAGGATGGAACGAGGTTAAACAAGTTAGACACAAATTGTAAGTCTAGATTTTTAAAAATGTTTAGGATAAACAAGCATACATACTTAAATTCTTGGCGAGTTTCAGATTGCTCCGAGAGGAAGCAATTTGTTATATAAGAAGGGTGTAGTAGTAAATACATAGTACCTGTACGCCAAAAGTTTAAGGGTTTCCTACATACACACATTCAAAACTGGTAATCAATTATGCATGGAAATGAAATTGGGAGTTTGGAAAAAGAGGAAGGATGAAAATAGACATTTTGCTGATCCCGGCACACATGGACGGATAGATTTTCTCCTTTCTTGGAATCCCGAATTGGAAAGCATATCTGCAGACACACGTGTAAACTGCGTCTGCCGGAAAAAATATAAACCTGATATGTATGGTGTAACCTGACCTGACTGATTTATGTCATAATCAAGGCAATCTATATTTTACCGTGTTAGCACAGAATCTCATTTTGAGTGGGTTATGATTCATGGTGTGTTGTGGGTAGTCGTAGAAAAAAATGATCTTGTTTTTCACACAAGATATCCAAACCATTTTCGCTAATTTTATCCCGGTTTTGTCATCATTGAATGCATAAATTTATTTGGATTTTAGGAGACCATAATAATACTTGTAGCTTATGGTGAGTTGGCGATGCTTGCATTAGTTGCATTAGACGATTTAAGAGTACTGCGAAATGCTCTTCCCTCGTTTCCAGAGACTTCTATGAGTTGGCTAATCCTTTGTAAATTATCATAATTCTGAAATACAACTCAACTTTTCCAACTTGGGGTTTTTTGGGGGACTTTACGGCTTTACACTTTCCCGGAAGTTACGGGTCAACCGGAGAGAATTTTTTCCATAAATTCTCATATCTATTATCGTGGCAAGACTGTGTCTGTGAGTCCATTATCTCTCTACTGAGGATATTGTGCATGTGGTTTCCTTACTACGTTTTCGCTTGGAGAAAATGTTTTTGTGGGACCCCGCTACACCTCAGAACAAAAGGGTACGTTTTTCCACGCTGTGAATGCCTACTGAAAAATAGCAAGGGGCAAATCACTTTGCTTTCTCATGATAAGGAAATACTTAAACCTATTACTTTAAATTTTTAGATATACATACATATGTACATACTATTGAGTTTTGGTATCTGAAGCGGGTACTAACTTCAACAGTAACTTTTACAAGAAAGTCAAGAATTTCCCGGTGAAAAATCTCTGTTGCATTCTTCGGAAACTTTGATACTACCAGATTACATTGGAAAGAATTTTATTATTTGTACTAATGAAGTATTTTGACTGTATACCCATTGAATCCTGGGAGCAACCGGAACGGAAGTCCTGGTGTAAGTTTCACGGAGAAAGGTAAAGTCCGTTTTCCGTTTCAAGATATAGCGTTAGTTAAAACAAGGGGATTTAAATTTTGAGCGGCTTTACACAGGAAGCATAGTATATCCCTAAACAAATTATGTAGAATTCGTGCCTCTAAAACTCTTCTTCCTTAAACACAGGTCACAATTTTTTCTCCTATTCAAAATAAATGAATTTTACTTACAAGGAGACAACATTCACGCTCTATCTCTTCACGCTTGAGTTGAGTGTTCGGCTCATTAGCATACCATGCGTAATACTTAATATATATTAAAGTTTCAACCTCCTTCTTTTCTCAAGAAGTTGCCTACTTTCATGACTTTCCTAAACTCAACAGCTCATAATCATAATCATAACATGCACCTAGGGCTCACGCGAAAAAAAAGTAAAATAAAGACTACATAGGCCTATCTGCTATCAACGTCAAGAGTCTTTAAATATTTTATTGCATTTTTTTGCAAAAAATGAAGGAGGTGAAAAGCCACGAGTCGTCTAGTACTCAGGCCGAAAGTGATTGCTTTAGGTCACATCTGCTTTTTCCACTTGACTGGCTCAAAGTTCACACTGAACTTGGTCTCATCTCCTGTCCATGNAATATTTTATTGCATTTTTTTTTTGCAAAAAATGAAGGAGGTGAAAAGCCACGAGTCGTCTATTACTCAGGCCGAAAGTGATTGCTTTAGGTCACATCTGCTTTTTCCACTTGACTGGCTCAAAGTTCACACTGAACTTGTTCTCATCTCCTGTCCATGGTTTCATGAAACTAATATAAACATTAGAGTCTAAACCGAAACCTACTTTTTCCCATCCTCTTTCAACGGTCCCTCAGTTTACCCGTGTCACTAATAAACTCTGCAAAAAATGTTCCCGTAACAACTTTCAACACTTGTGAAATGCCCGTTTCATAACTCCCCCTTGAAGTTCCTTGTTCCCTCAAAGTTTAATAAACTTGCTCATGGAATCAGCATGAAAGACAAAAAAGTACACACACTCATAGATACATGCACATGGTTGAGGTTTAGAACAAACTATTTGAGGAAGCTTTTTGGAGAGAAATACGAGGAATCAAGTTATGATGGCGGTTGTTGACAAAGGTTTCACTCGTGGATGGAAATAAAATGCATAAAAGGGCTTCAAACACATTTTACTTGCACTTTGGCGAAAGTAATATTGCTACACATGACCCCAGTGAGATATTACACAAAGCCACAAGGCATGCTAAGTGGCAGTTTTTTAAAGACAGACTTTTTCTCTGTTCAAGGCCAACACGGGTTGCAGGGCAAAGTAAGTACCTGTGAAAAGATGCAAAAAAGGACGGAAGACGTTATGAGTTGTGTTCTAACTTAACATCTCTATAATACTCGATGTGCATGACTCCGAATGACAAATAGATGTTTACATAATTGAAAGAAGAATGTTGACAGAAGGCGGTGAAGAATTGACAATATATTCAGAAAGAGCGAAAACAGCCTCGAGAAGGAAAGGGTCCTAATATGCAGAACGCTTCATGTCTCGCCTAAGTCCAAGAATAGACGGAGGATGATCTCATATTATGCAAGAATCAGAGGAAGCGAGTCCAGGACCGAACTAAACCTATTCCCGACGGAGAATGTTCGTATGATTAAAATAGTACAAAAGAATAAGCGTTTTAAACATATTGACCGTGAATACGAAAGTTGGAAATATGCTTCAGTTGACTTTTGGAAAGTTGGAAATATGTCATTTAAAATACATTGCATTTTAAATGACATATTTCCAACTTTCCAAAAGTCAACTGAAGCATATTTCCAACTTTCCGTATTCACGATCCAGTCCTTCCGTTTATATATGAAATGCTTTCGTAACACTTACGTGAAATTTGATTCTCTTTTATCAAGAAATGCAGGTATTTAGATTTTAGACGCTTTCAAGGTTGTGAAGGCTTAAAGCAGATTCGCTTCGCCCCAAATATACCTCCAGAAAAAGATGCATATTATTGCACACTACGGCGAAGTAAATCATTTTGCTTTTAACTGGTTCCATTTAAGTGCATTCGCCGCTAGTGATTTCTTTTTGCTCCGCAGTAAATTTTAGAAACACTTTCATTAACTACGTTGGTGACCCTCGTAACAATTTTTATTGATACTGGCTAGTTTTTCTCAGTTGACTCTTCACAAAATGTTTAGTTAGTTCCATTCCTCCAACTAGTTTCACAACAGTTTACAGAATTCGTGCTGACAGTAGATATATGTACATATCTATTATTGCTTCAAATTGAAAATAAGCATAATGAAATGAGGCCCATGTCCTAAATCGATTTCAATAATATTTACCATTATTCTTTTTAGCACTGGCTTACAAAAGTCATACATATGTCGCATGAGATCATAGCTTTTGAATTACACTATGAAACCTAACGATTTGTAAAATATAGACCAAAATTTATTATGGCTCGGCGGCGCTGCATTTATTGCAATTTTAGATATACCTCTGCATGTTTCTTTTTCAAATCAGTATTTGTAAAGAAATACATATGTACATCGGCTCATTTCTCTTTGTTAGAGCAACATAGTCGAGGGTTGTTTCCAGACACATCTCGATAGTGAAACGCAATGCAAAGGGTTTATTTCGCAGCAGCGAGACGTCTCACTTTGAGTACGAAAACATACTTTCTCCAGAAATCCTCTAACAAACTTTTTTGAAAGACAATGTTGCTCAAAAATGAAAATAAAGACTTTTTTGTTCTTTCCAATCCCATAAAACTTTTTAAAAAACGCACTCTATTTTTAAATGTTCTAGCCTCCTAAATAGAATCATTCGTTGACATGAAGTTTTTGCAACATGAAAATCAGACCACTCATTTAAACAATTCTCTTACATTACCAAAAAGAACAACAATTTTCTCAATTTGTTTTCCCGAGATTTGAGCCATGAGGAACTTCCATATTTACAACAAGAGCTACACTTGTTGTCAGAGTGGAGTAAAAGTGCATTAAGCGAAGCCTCTTTTCAGACCGAATGGAAAAGCATGATAAAATAGTTAGAGCATTTTGAATAGCTTAAAAGTGAAAAGAAGTCATGTTCTCGTAAAGGAGGAAACTTGATCTTCTTGTCACAGGCATCATCATAACATAAAAAAGTAC
>JAHZMY010001863.1:0-10440 GCA_027743915.1 Seira sanloemensis | reverse complement strand
TGTGGTAGACTTGGTTGACGAGCTCCCGGAGTCTATAGAAATCATCCTTGTTTTGTACTACGAATGAGAACAGGGCGCCGAACAGGACTCGCTCGATCAGAGGGGCCCACCGGTGGTCCTTTTAAAAAAACCAGTCGTGTAAATTAGATCAAATCGGAACTGCTAATCATATCGGAATTTAATAGCAAGAAGAAGAACAAAGTCACATACTTTAACTTGAATATTGCCTCCAAGCGGGCCGACGGGGAGCTTTTTCCAATCCCGGCATCTTTCTATTCTCCGAAGCAGCTCCTTCATTTGAGCGCCCAAATTACATGATTTATTCATTTCCTGTTTGGTTTGCCCTGCAAATGCATACAAAAAATCATCATGATATTCTTCGGTTGAGGACCGTTTCTATCAAGTAAAAACACTCACTCAGCTTCGCCTCGAGTTTCTTGAGCATTTGGTAGCCTGCCTGCTGCCTCGACGTGTATTCACTCTCCTCATCCCTCAACTTTTCCTTCAACTTTTTCGCGCTGTCGTGCTCTTTGAGCTTCACCTCGAGCACCTGCTGGCACCTCTGGATCTCCGCCATGTGCTTCTGGTTCTGCTCCTCATAGTTCTCTGTGACGGCGTTCATCTGCGTCTCTGCCTGCTTAATGTCTGCAACCCACCGCTGAATCCTCTCTTGCGTCGACTTGACGTCGAGCTGAACCTGATTATGCTTGCGCTTCAAGTCGCGCATCTTGTCGCGATTATCCTCCTTCTCGGCCATGAGCTTATTGACCTGCTCCTTCATCTCCTTAAACCTCTGCTGGTTTTCGGCGTTCATCGAGTTGACCCCGTCGATCTGGTCGATGATGCGCTTCTTCTCCTCCTTCAGCCCTTTGATGTCCATGTAGGCCTGCTCCTTTTTCGACTTGACCTCCTTCACGTCCTCCTCGGCCTCATGAACCTTTGTCCAGTTGAGCTCGTTGCGTAGCTCGTAGAGAAGGTTCTCCGACTTTTCCAGCTTCAGGATCTGGTCATACTCTTCTTTCAACTGTCTCGAATGGTTGACGTGAACCTTCCACGTTTGCTCCTTGTTCGCAACCATTTCTTTGGCAGCGTCAAAGTTCTCGTTTGCCTCACGCAGCATTTCCTCCTTCACCGTCAGCTGGGTCGAGTCTTTAAACTTTTTGAACCGCTCCTTGTCCGGGTTCCGGGTTTTGCCTGACCCAGTCTTGACCGCCTCTCCTATCCTATCCTGCTTGAGGAACTGGACGGGATTGTTGGGGTCAATCTGGAGCTGGTGAGTAATGTATTGCAGCTCACTCTGGTTGATTTGTCGTTTTGTCCCGGAGGGAGTTCTTACTTCGTATTTGGAGCCACCGCTGAACTTGATCTTGCGCGACAGCACCAGCTCATCGCCGTACAGCGACTTGGACAACGTCTCGTTGTAGTTTGACAGCCGCACCTCGACCTCTGCGGACGACTTGCCCTTTTTGATGAGCCCTTTGACAGAGCTAGATCTTGCCGTGTTGGAGGCCTTCTCGCCAAACACGATGAGGAAGCTGGTGACGATGGAGCTCTTTCCACTCCCGTTCTGCCCGTGGATAAAGTTGATGTTGGGGTTCCATTTGTGCGAGAAATCAGCGTGACTCATGAAATTGGTCAGCTTTGTGTGCAGAATGTTGCCGTCTCGCACAAACGGATACTTTCGCTGGATAACACACACACATATATACATCATATTAGCAATTTTTCCTTTCAAATGTCGACTTACAAGCAATTAGTAAAAGCACAATTATATCTTGACACAAATAAAAAATCATTATTCTCATGCTCATGCTAAATAAATATAAAAAAGCAACACAAAATAATATTTTTAAAACATAAATGTCTACAACATGAATTGTTGTTAATTATAATAATCACACATATATAAATCTGCTGCCGTGATGGAAGGAAGTGTGTTTAGGAGTGGAGCTTTCAAATATAAAGATAAGCAAATGATGGTAGAGAGAGAGAAGAGAGAGAGGGGGGAAAGAGTTTCCTCCACCCACAAAAGGAGTTTTTATTAAAAGTGAAAGGAGAAAGTCTCTAAGAATGCGACACACGTTCATGAGTTTCCAACGTCACGACTATATAAAAGAAGCCACAGAAGAGATATATTATTATAGGTATATTTACACTGAGGTTCCCTAACGACACATTGATGCCCACATGAAGGAAAATAAATTCTTGAATTATTCCTACTACCGAGGCGGACCACCACATTATGAACAATACACACAGAAAGATAGAGAGATAGTTTGTTTTCGAATGTGTTCTAAATACAAATATTTACACACATTTATGTTAAATTAAAAAACGGGATTTATTGAAAAGAATAGAAAATTAGTGTGGCTCCGCCTCCAATAAAAATACAAAAAATCCGAATGGTCAATTCAAAAAATTATCATTTTGACTCATTCTTTGCATTCAACAAAAATTATATCCCGTCCAGGTCCAATAATTCATGCCTCACTTGTATGCTATTCTATGCAGCCAATGAATTCTTAAGACAGAAAATATAAATTTGTCAATTACTTGGTGGCTGGCCTTTGTTCTAGGGGATGCTTGTAATTGTAAAGTGATTCTCCGGTGTATATTAGTACATATGCCAGTAGTAGGAATAGTAGAGGATGTGGGTGGTAAGGGTTTAAAAGGATTTGGACAAGGAGCTTGCTTTGCATTTGGAGCTGGATTTGGTCTGGATAATGCCGTTGAGGGAACACTGGGTGGTGATGGTGGTGTTGGTGGTGGTGGTTCTTGCTGCTTTCGAGCATCAGGTAAAGGCTTTCGGGTGGGAAGTGCTACCAAGGAAATGACATTTTGCACAAAGGGTGCTGCAGGGGGTTTGGTGGACGGATGCGGTGACCTAATGATGCCAGGAAATCTGTGAGGGTTGAGTGCAGGGAGTGAAACAGGTTTACTGCTTCTGATAACTGACTGGCCCAATGCAAAGCTACGTTTCATGACACTAATACCCTTGTCAGTCTTGAGGAAATTACATTTAATTTTGGACTTTGGCCTAGGATATGGCTTTTTGAATATGTCGCAGTCTGTATTATGAGATTGTGCAGTTGCAGTTTCAGAGGTTTTGGTACAAGTAGCAGGGAGATCACGATTGTCTAGTGGGGCCTTCTTGGGGGTTGATGCGGNAGATCATGATTGTCTAGTGGGGCCTTCTTGGGGGTTGATGCGGATGCTCCAGGTACGGGATCAGACTTTTTGAGAGATTCTTTGTTTACTACAGAGCTTGTTTCTGGGGTAACAACTGTGCTCGCTCCCTTTGTTTCCCTAGCAATGCTGCTTGCAACTACTATGACTGTGGTAGTGGGGGTGGTGGTGAAAGTGGTTGTGCAAACAGAAGGCTGAGCTGATGCTGGAGTGGAACTAGTGCTAGGGTTTATGCTTGAGGATGAGGGCTTGATTGGGGTTTTTGAACCTGCCTGCCTTCTCGTTATAATTGCATCGATTTTTTGCCCTTTGGTGCTTTGAGAGGGATTGGCGAAAGCCCGAGCCTGATGCTTTTTGGGAATACAAAGCCCTTCAAGTGCGATAGTAGGATTTGACATCGGCTTGGACGGCCCAGTCCGAGTGACAGTGGGACTATCAGACAGTTTTGGGTTGGTTTTAGGAGGCTTTTCTTTGCTACTAACAGTGTCAGCAGCTGCAATCAAGGTTCTCGGGTCAAGAACAATGGCATCGTTAAGAATCTCAACACTGCGACCCTTCCTCCTAACCAACATTCTCGGATGCGCCTGCTTCCTACGCGGTCTCTTGACCTGATCAGCACTATTTTTGGCGCTGCTGCTACATGGCACAGGTGAATCAGTGGCTGTAAGGTTCTGCCCTATGCTGCTGGTGCCTGCACCATCATAAACTTGCCTTCCTCTAGAACTACTAGCCTGCTCTTGTTCTTCCTCCTCCTGAATCAATCTATCAACGCCAATCTCAACATCTTCAAATAATTCCTGTTCGTTAGGAACGTTAGGAAAAGCAGCAGATCCTTCTAAAAAGGTGTTCTCTGAAGGAATAATTGCTTGATCAAAAAGCAAGGAAGAAGAGGAAAAATATGCGCCAACCCGTAATGGAGGACACGCCGGTGTCGGTGGAGGTCCGTAGTAGTGTCCAATCGTGCTCTCCCCCGCAAACGAGCTCGTCTCGAAGCCCGCAGCTAGGTCGTGCTCTCCGTAGTCCATGCTCCCACCCGGTGTCAAAGGTCTTGGACATGGAGTCTCTGGCCTCATTAGCACTGTGGACGCGTCAGACGCGTCAATGATGGATGCCGAAGTGTGCCTCGGCGACGCTGTCGGCGTGTCTAGCTGGCCCTTCTCTCTCGGCCTGTCGTCATCCGTGTCAGCGCTCGCGTTATACAGGTTCGGATCCACGTCTTCGTCCATCAGCGCGTCCAAGCCAAATTCTTGGTACAGGTTCGTCTCCGACGTTGCGTCTATCGTGGTCGAGCTGACCACGCTGCCTCCTCGCATCGACGCTGATCCGCCTTCATGGTCAAAGTACAAGGCGCTTCTCTCTCCCCGACTCTTTTTCGTCTCATACGCTGGCTGTGGGGTTGCTGGAAGCTGGATTGGGGGCTGAGACGGCGGCGGGGTGAGCACCACATCGTCAGTTAGGTGCAGGTTGGAAAAGGACGACGAATCTGAGGAGGAGGAAGAGTCTAGTGGCGACCGTTTCCTTCCGTTACCGATTCCATCGTCAGAGTACGGCTGGAAAAGGGTCGACGCAGACTTGTCGCTGCGTCGCGTCTTTCTCGTCTCGTAGACTGGCTGGGGTGTTGCCGGCGGTTGATGATGAGACAGGGCGGACGTCGACGATGATGGTTGTTGTGGGGGTGTTGAAGGCGCTTGAGGCGTTGGTGGGGGCTGTGATGGAGGGGGAGTCAGCACTTCATCGTCAGCCAGGTGCAGGCGTTTTTGTGGCGCCGCCGTGTTCAGGTCGGCTGTAGAGCTGGACTGCTCAACAAACTTGCGTTTGTTGGCTTGCATGCTCCGGGTGGTTCGCCCTTCAGACATTTTGGCAGTTTGGCTGGTGCAACCGCTGTTGCTGAGGGGGTTGTACGGGGTTTTTTACTTTCGATAGTGTGCTTCGTCGTGGTGGCGTTGGGGGTTGGGTACTTGGCCACTCATTATGGTTTGTGCTGGAATAAAACAAAAGTTTTTGAGACAGGATTCTGCATATTTAAGATATTTAAGTTCATGTACATTTGCGAGTATACTTAAGTACGAGTATAGAAAGTAACCAAGTGCTTTAAAAAACTCGGACACCATGTTAATCCCTTCTGATCCTTTCGAGAATACTTTTCTTGCTCGTACCTATGCCTCTACAAAATGGACATTTGTTTTAGGGTTCCGTACAGCCACACGTTTTTGACTGCGATTGTGAGGCTATCGGAAATGATTTTTTTTCAGCTGTAAAAAAGGTTCAGCATTTTTATCTTGAAACTTTTTTTCTAATCCTTTTTTAAAATGCTTATTTGAACGGGACATTATATTACTTGCACATGTAAAATAATTTTGTCTGCTCACATTTTTACAATTTAATGAAACCAAAGTTTTTATAAGTAGCATTTTAATATTAAAACCATATTAAAACAGACTTTATTTAAGCAATCAAGTAACTGCAATTGTGACCTGTTCTACTTGCAATTTATCATGAAACCTAACATTCTTCCAAAATATAGTCCAAGTAAAAGTTTACCCCAACAAACACACAAGTATGTTGGTTTATCTCGGTATATCCTATAATCCTATCAACTATTAGCATCTATATAGATTTTTTGAAACCAGAATGGCGTGCCACCCCACAAAACCGTGTGAGCGCGTCAAATTTTACTGGGATAGCGTAAAAAAGAGAAACCTTGCTGCGTACTCACATTCATGTTGATTCGAATCGGCTCTTGCAACACTGAGAAACCGTTAAATTCACCACACAATGTTTCATCATCATACTTATTTATATCGATATGCACAAGTGCTATACTATTGCGAAAAAAGAGTCTATAACATGTCTGAGAATAGTAACTCTCTGTGCTATTATTGCACGCACTGAATTAAAGAGAAACCTCGGGCTACTCCTCACTCTTTTGGTCACTACAGCTAACTACCATTTTAACTGTTAAAAAAGGCCATGTACAAATTTTAATAAACCATTCCCGGAGGAAACTGTTAATTTAACTTTTTGCTGACCAAACTTCCCATCGACTCCATTTTCAGTATGATGACGAAAAAGGAGTTTAATGGGTGTATATCGCGTGTAGCAGCACATAATTTCAACTGACTTTGCTCTGGTATGAGTGTGTGTGTGTCACTAACCCTAAAAAAGGTTGAAAGAAAAACGCTATCTTTGTGTATTAATATGTATCACACATATAACAAAAATTGGAGGCAAACATTTTAGTGCTCTATCGCTTTAACATGTAAAAATCCATTGTTCGTTCACTCAGTTCTTAGTATAAAAACTTTTTTTGTACGAAGGCGAGACAGAAGAGAGGAATTCGATCTCAATAATGCGTACCCAAAAAGCAAGTCCCACGTCAGTGAGATATAGAAGAGAGAAACCCCTTCCCATATACATTTATACATGTCCTTCCTGTTGTAATGAGAAACCTTGTTAGTGAGTGAGTGGATATATACATGAGTGGTTGCATAATAACCGACACGCCACATACATAACGTTGTGCTAGTCCCAAAAAGTATCAAGGTTTTCCTCAATTGTGTATATGCGTACCCCGACTCTTGAAAATAAAAATAAAAGTTTTAAAGGAAAGGGTTAAACTGGGGCTCTCAGAGATTCACATGCTTTTACCCTGGCAAACAATGTATGTAGGCAGTTCGAGGAAAAAATGGAAAGGCTACACGAGAAACGGCTCGGTGCTCTCAAACGTGCTTTCTATTCAAACATTTTATTAGTGTGAGGTGGATGCAGAGGTTTCTATCTCCGGTTCCTCCTTTGTAAATAATATGCTGCAGTAATAGTGGTCGACGAAGATGGCATCATTTTTGACTTGACCATGTTGCTGTGTAATTGGGATTACGACATGTCTAAACAGTTTTGGAGATTTGCAAAAAAAAAGTCATAGTCATGCGTCCACTCGGGGGAGCGTGGTATATGGTGCTGTAATGTTTGATTATGTGTATGATGCAGGAATGTTAATGCATGCTGCTGGTCTTTTTGGATGAGTCCATCTGGACATTATTTTGTGGATGGTGATGATAATGATGATTGTGATGACGGCATTGTGGGGCGGCGATGTCGCGGGGATGTTTAAATTCGCTAGATTTTGACAACTGGAGGGACTGACCCCTTTTGAACCTCGTACTTAATGGTATATGTGAGTATGCGTACAAGAATGAAGAACGGGAAATATTTTTAAAATACTTCTTGAATACTACTACTTAAAAATATTTCTTCTTAGCTGTCTCGTCAATCGATTATAAATGTGATCTGATCTACGACGTTATTCGCTTAAAATGCAATAACTGCATACACTTTCATCCAAAAGTTTACATTTTTCCAGCGTATTTTTCCTAATCATTTCACAAGTACGAATCTTCAACACTGCATTACCTCGCATTCAATTACATGGTATGCCAATACCATTACATTTAAAGATTATGAAGCGTTAGTGCACTACAATGTAGTGACTACATTGGATTTTGGCTAAACATCGATATTCTGGAGAAACCCGATTGGCGTTCAAACTTGTCCAGTAATAACTCAAGTATCTCACAATGCCCCAGTGTTAACACTTCATAATTGCAACAATCTTTTATAATAGTCTGGTAGCAAATTTTTTGCATATCTTAATGACATCAATTTGTTGAATGAAAATATTGAATGCAAAAAAGTTTTCTTTAGATCGCAAACGTGCTCACTGTGACTGATTTTGTTGGCATTCAATTTTTGTGGCCGGAGCTCAACATTTTGGATGCTCTCCACTTTTTTACTTGGGATTCGTCTGCCAATACTAAGAAATAAAATATTCTGCGAATTTTGTGACATCTAATCATGGCGATTACTGCATAAAATGTAAATGGGTCCAAACTGCAAGATCTGTGCGTTATTCGCTTAAATTTCAATGAAAGAAGAACACCGATTGGCGTTCAAATTGGTTCAGTAAAAAACTCCAGTATCTCACAATCCCCCAGTGTTAGCCCTTTAGAATTGCAACAATGTTTTATTACAGTCTAGTAGCAAATGTTTTGCTTATTTTAATGACATCTATTTGTTGAATGAAAATATTGAATGCAAAAAAGTTTTCTTTAGATCGAAATTTAAACGTAGACTTGCTTATGTATTATGGTTGATGAAATGTGAGTTACACTTTCATCTTTTAATTACTGTTAACAAAACACAGAGATAAAAACCGTGTCTTTATGCATACTATTTACTGATGATGCTGTTTTGTTTAAAGTGGCCATGAAAAGAATCAAAGACCTTTGAAACAAGCTTTCTTTCAGTTTGTTCCCTTTCTCTCAATAAATTTACATAATCAAAATAATCATAACCTTTCTTGGTGGGGTTGTATAAATATTCTTTTATGATTTCCATAAACCTTAAGAAGACCAGATGCGTAGACTGTAAAATTATTTTTAGTTTTGTGTAGCTTAAAATGTTTATATGCTTTATGATGGGGCCATTTGCTGGGTTAACTCGTTCATCTTTCAGATCTCACAAAAACGTGTATTTCCTTCCATAAATAAGCTTGGCAGTGCCCGAGTGAATCTATTAGACTAAAATGAAGATCACATTAAAACCTCATTTGCAAGCCATTTTTCCTTCCAGCTGGACATTTCTTTGCAACTCTCTCCAGGAACTGTGTCTTTAGAAAGAAATTATTTTAAAATAATGATTCGTCAATTGTTTTTACTCGTGATTGCAGTTGGAATCGAAGCAAAAAGACCGCAGTACTTTGACCTGAGCTATTCAATCAACAATGACACAATCTACTACCCTGGACAGAAGGTGGAATATGAACTTCACAAGGACATACGGGGTTACAAAGCGTCTGGATACTGGTCAGTATTTTCATTGCTAATTATTGATTTTGTGATTTTATTATACTGAATTTCCAATTGAAAATGATTGCCTGTATAAATACAATTTATCTTTTACAAGGTACGCAATGTACTCGTTTTCAGCGCACATGGTCGACGTCCCAGCAGCCGTTGTGGACGTGGAGGAACTCACATTCTCTCAACCTCAACCTGACCAATTTATATTGACAATCGAGCACCTGATTGAACATGAGAGGAAGCATGGCAAAATTCCTGATCGCGGAGTGGTGCTTCTCCACACGGGATGGGGAAAGTATTGGCCAGATAAGAGCAAATATTTGGGCTGGGACAATTCCACCACTGCTGCCGGGACGATTCCTAGACTCCATTTTCCAGGATGCTCGGAAGCTGCAGCAAAGTGGCTGGTGAACGAGAGAAACATTGTTGGGTTTGGGATTGACACGCCGTCCGTTGATATTGGCGATAGTCAGGTGAGCTACTATATGCTTTTAATGAGCATAATTTTACTAATTAAAATGTGCTTGGTAATTGTATGAATTGTATCAGGGTAACTTCCCCGTCCACATTCTTTTTGGAGAGGAGCAAATTTACGGGATCGAGAATGTCGCGAATCTCCATCTGGTCATTAGGGCTTTAAAGGAAAAGGCTAACTGCAACTTGCATTTGTTCGTGATGCCCATCAAAATCACCGGTGGGACTGGGGGACCGACCAGGGTCCTTGCGTACTGTAAGCATTAAGGTCAAGCAAGGTTTACTCCAAAAACTGGGTTTTTATTAGCATTTACTTTAATTTTACGGGAAAGAAAATGTACAAGATGCGTTGTATGGGGTAACTTGAGATTGTTATAAATATAAACATCTTCACATGATCTGTAAACACAACTTTATTCTTTGTTCTTGTCCTTGAATTTGAATAAAGTCTTTCTTGTAAAAAAAATATATTCCTTGTAAAAGGTGAATTCACGTGTTATGTTTCATTTAAGCCTTGTGGAGTCTGCTCAAGCAAAAATCTTCAAAGATCTCATTTTCCCTTTTTATGGCCTTGAACTTGTTATGATACAAAAAGCATAAAGCATGGAGTCGTCACAATAAAATGGTACGGAGCACACAACTAGAATGAGACCCTTTCAAGGGTGTATTGAAAACTCCACAAGACAGATCTCTTTTTGTAAAAAATGAAAGTTTTTTCCTAAAATGATCCGTGAAACTCACGGCTAATTCAAAAAGATAAATAAAGAAAAGGGAAAAGTTTTTCACGTTCCAGGAATTTTGACACAATGACGATGTTATAAATGAAAAAGTTTCCTTTTTGTGCATTCTCACTCCAACAGATCATTCTTTACTCATCTTCCAAGCTGGAACAAGTTCTTCTCTCAGCTTTTTGCCTTCATCA
>JAHZMY010001862.1:0-10785 GCA_027743915.1 Seira sanloemensis | reverse complement strand
ATTCTTTCAAGGACTTATCGAATTGTTCCGAGTGTAAAAATCATAATTAGATTCAATTGCTGCGGAAACATAGAAATCAAGAGTTACACGCAAAGCAAGCAGTGCCAAAAGAGATATCAAATGTGTTAAATGAAATAAATGAAATCTCGAACACTTCTCAAAGCTCTTGATTCTGTCGGCGGACTGTAAATGGGAACGATTTTATTATACTTGAGCATTCTTGTTCAAATAAAATTGTACAACCAATTGCTATATTCGTGCCAGGATATTTCAAAAGAAAAGCCTCTTTGTATAGTAAACAACACGGAATTATGTAGTTTGTCGAGTTTTCCCACTTCTCGGCTTACAATATCCAAAAGGGTCGTTGAGTGAAGATGTGACGCCTTTTTCCAGTGCTTATCAATTTACGCTTTTCCACTTTCACGGAAGAGAACAATAGCATTTACACTAATCTTATTCAATGAGGAAATTGAGCTGGTAGGGCTGTTTAAGCAATGCTTTGACACTTACATTTGTTGAAGCTTATCTTCTGGAAGGGCGTTTGCCCGAAATGTGTGCAATACTTCATTTTTCAAATTGCACAATTTTGTTTATCCATTTATCACGGAAGAAATAGCTCCGGAGTCCACCTGTTGAGGCACGAAAATTATCAGAATGAATAAGTTCCAAAACCGTCGTGTTCCATCTTTTAAAAATCAGTTGAACGTGGATTTTGTTGAGTAGCTACAAAAATTGCCGATGGAGATGAACTCGATATTTTACAATGTATCGGGAACTTCTTTTGTGTTTTGGAATAGTTATGGAAGTGCCATTGCTTAAAATTTTTACTGCTTGTCAAATGTCGAATGTGTATGTGATTTTTCTTTTTTCTTTGTCATTTATTTCATATTCACATTACATGCAGTGCCCAACTCATTCTCAGTGGTAGAGAAATTCTCTGAATGCGATTTCCGTAGTTGTAAATAAAATAGTAAGGAAATGTTTGTTCAAGGTTTGCATCTTTCAAAAATAAACAAAATCATTGTATTGCATTTTACTATGGATTCTTGCATTTTTACACACAGAGGGTGGAACTAAATCTGTCAATTTGAATCACGGAATATAAGTACATATGTAGAACAATCTAATTTAAAGACCCTACGCTATCATTTAAGTGATCTGTTATGCATGAAAATTGCTATAGCAAAATAATTTACGAAAGCGGTCTTTTGATTGGATCTCAACTACGTTACTTCATATATCGAAGATCTTGTTGAAGACGGAGAAAGGAATTCAGAATATGTATTACGTTTTGATTTTTTCCAAGCACATTTAAATCAGCTTGATAGTAACCATGTAGTTGAAGTTGACTACGTCAACTACTTTAATTGGCTTCCGAGACTAGCAACTCTGCCATGAGCAACTTGTTTGTTATATCATAGACCAAAGGAAATTTCTCAAGCCTGTCCAGCAACCATTGTTTTGCACGGTCAACCGTCCATGAAGAAAGACAAAAATCTTTGACAAATACAAACATCCATTCCAGCACAAATAAAGGATTAAGTACTACAGGCACAGAGCAAAGCTTTTGGTTAATTTATTTTGGATTTACAATATGTACAAAGTAAAACTCTAATAAAAACTGTGCGAACGTAATTATGTACTTCGTCTTCTCTTCTTTCTTTCCGTCTTTTGGCGTTCGATGTACTCGCGAAGCTTTCTTTTGGGTGTCGTGTGTAGCAACGGTCACGGAAAGTTAAAGACATGCTTTCGCTGCTAAAAACTAAGCGAATAATATTGTCATTGTCGGTATTGCATTGTGTAACAGAGTCATTGTCATATCATTTATTATGGGAAGAAGGCTACAGCCCAAAACAGAAGTTCAGCCTAGCCTGAAGAAAAGTACTGAAGAAGACTTTCTTAGATCCTGATTGTGATTGTTTGGGCTAAGGGTTGTTAAAAAATTACGACGATGAAAGCAAAGGGTCGAACGAAATATAAGGAAAGCTTGGATGGGCTGTTGGAGCAGAGTAATATAAAATATAAAATGGCTTCATAATTTTGTTGCCTGATGGCAAAATGGTAATTGGTGTATGGAAGTACGGTATCAAGATTTTTTGCTTTTACGGGCAACGGCAAATGCTCGTGTTTCCAAAAGGCTACAATTTTTTTATGTATTTATAAATTCCATGTTTTCATAAATTTATAAACAAAATTAAATAGCCATCTGCAGAATTTCGCGTCACGAGGTTTATTGTAACGTTAGATTATTATCTTGTTAGAAAATTATTTTCATCTTAATTTCATTCAGCCAAGGCGCCTAACAAATTTTTAAAATTAAACCAGGGACGAGATTTTCGAAAACGGCCATCTGTTTGATAAATAATTCACATGCGACAAAACTTTTAGACTTCGGTCTTAATTCGCGACAGTTGCTTTCCATGATTTGTAATCAACCATAGATAGTTTCAAAAGCTTAACTAAGGTGTAGTTTGCTATATAGTACTATGATATTTTGAGAACTTTGTGCTCCTTATTACTCAAGACTGTTTCCATGCCAATGTGACTAATAAGATAAACTTCCATTTTCAGTGAAATCTTTAAGTTTAAATACTTTAAAACTCTTCAATGCCACCGAAATTGGAGCATTGTAGTTAGGCGCGAACGACTTAGTGACTCTATTCAGAAAAACCCTAAGCTGAATCAATGACATTCATTTTGAAGGAGATTCCATGTAATGCATTGGTAAATCACCGTCCGTATTTTCCTTTGTCTAACATGTAGCAGAAATCTAGAACAACAATTTTGTTTATTCTGCCGTCGTCACTACCCCTACTCTCTATTTTTCATGTCGCGACATTATCCTTCAGCTGCAAAATGCAACATTTCTATAATACTTGGAGCAGAAAGAAGCTAAGACGCAATGAAATTCTTAACAAAATTTTCCACAGTACCCAAGCTCGTTGTCTGCAAATTACGCACTATGTCTTGATAACAAATTTATGCTGGTAATGCTTCATTATGTACCCCAAGATCATTTCTGTGTTCAATGCGATACAGGAAACATTCTCGTGATGCTTTAACATATTTAAACGAAGCCTAAAACTTACTTTTGAACAACAAAATGCGTGTATCCAAATTTCTCTATTTTCAAGGGCTAAGCAATAATAATAACAATAAGCAAAACATGGTTTAGGCAGGAAAACGGCTATTCCAGATGAAAAATATAAGCCTCGCATCGTCATCGTTTTCATCTCGTGATGGGCTTGAAGCAAACTTCTCTTTGCTGTGGAATATCAGTTATACAAAACCTTTACTGAAACTTTCTCTATCGCGAGAAAGTGAGGAAGAGTGCAGCTCTTGCTTCGTAGATAGATTGCTTGTAAGCCTTTTGAAAACGGGTTTCCTTTTCTATTGCTGATAGAGGGAACCCCCGCGTTGTCAAAGTCTCGTTGTCGTGGAACAAAGTTTACGAGAATTATTGGTTTTGATGGAAACTTTTTTTGGAGAGATGGTATTGATTTCATTCCAAAGCTTGGGAAGATTTCTGGTGGTCTCGATAAATGAGCGTTCACTGTTTAAAACTATTTCCATTTAATTCTGCGTTTGTGTTTATTGTGTTTTTAGCAATGAAGGCGGAATGTTAAATAGTTTGTAATTAACAAAAGTCCTTATGATTGGACCGATGATTAGAAAAATTCACAGAAGATGAAATTTCTGCAATAATTTCATTATCGTTAACCGAGTCTACAGTCCGAGAATTACTAAAGCTGACTTAAATAATACACAAATGATTTTACAAGCACAAACATGCAAAATTCTATATTTTGATAGGAGTGCTGAATACAATTTAAATCACAATTTGAATTATCAAGTATTTTCGTTTGCATTGGGCGAAATTGAAAAAATCGATTGTATCTAAAGCCCAACAAACAGAATGCTTCAAGAATCTGCTAAATAAACCGGGATGCTTCTACTCCAAACTTTTGTCAATGCACAATGCTAAATTACCTTATATTTCATTGTAGCAGTCATTGAGCCAGAAGAATGGATGTAAAATGTCCCAAGCAATACCCTACTGGAGTCATGCAGAGCTGCAAGAAAGGAAGGGGAAAGTTTGTCATTTCTATTTTAGACGAGTTCAGTATGATTGGCTTGCATTTAAGTATTTTTAACAAAGAGTTTATTTTCTTGAACCCTGTTAACTTTCTTCTCCAAAAATTACATTATATATCTTATACGGGGCTGCGATACATGCCATTCAATACTATGTTTTACTTTGAAGTTCGATGGTAGACCAAATTCATTTAAAAAGCAACCGGTCGGATGGGCTGATAGCGAGTCGGGAAACTTTGGAAGCCTGTCTTTTTTTCGAAAAAGCAGGATGGAAGAAAGCAATGGATACGCACCTTCATGCATGGGGTGTACTTGGACTTGCATTTGGTTAGCATCTCATTACTATTTAGCTCAGACTCGAGATTTTTGTAAGGCAAGATTGCAAATTTTTTGATAATATGATTTGGGGAGCTGTATTTTAGTTGTAGTTTTTTTCCAAGCCTGTCTAAACCAGAGTTTGCGAAATAATTATGGTAACAATGTAATTTGCTGCTTATGGCTTAACTTTAGGCCAACTACGGATCTTACAAGCTCAAAATCTGTTATGATGTGGAATGGTTTTACAGCTAGCAAATACATGACAGCAATTTTAGTCTTCCCAAAAATACTATTCTCCATTAAAAATGTTTGAGGTAAAATTACCCTAATATCAGATGCCAAATGTAAGTTGTTAAAGCAATCCTGAGCTGTCTGTCTCGAGAACTGTCAATAGACATGGAGAAAGTTGTTTGTTTAAAGCACGTCTTCTGAAACAACGACTACGAACTAGTAGGTATATGTATAAAACAACAGCATTTCTCCCCATCACGCTGTTTATCAATATGATGGCCAGTATGAAACATCAAACACCCTCAGATAACCGAAATATTTGATGAGGGTGCATAAAAATGCATGTAACGAGCTTTTGGTCCATGAAAGATTTCCTTGGATCGTGACAATGCATTGCTCATTGGTATTGTCTCCTATTTATCTTTCCGATGATGGGGTTTTGGGCAAAAATGGGGACGTAATTCAACTTTTTCTTTATATTTAGTAGTGAATGTCTTTCAGATTGAAGATTTGTTGGAATTCCCTATAATACACCCTGTACGGAGAGCAACTAACAAAACCCTGAATTTTAAATAGAAATATTCAATCAAAAGTCGTCGACTTTGACTTTGTCCCATCATTCACGTATGACTTAAAATGGAAAAGTTGTTTGGTGATGCTCCAGACTTTTCTGGTCCTTCTCCATTTGACCACTTTGACTTGGAAGTGGCTGATTCAATTTTGCTTTGGTTGGCTCGCCTACTCGGTAAACAAAATATCTTTCCAATGATCAAAGCGTTGAAAAAGCAATTTTATGAAAATTCCTACCGAATCACTTCAAAATTAAACCACAGCTTCAATAGCTCCGTAAAGTCTCGCACAAGTTAAAACAATTTTACTCGTATCACAACAAAGTTTTTTGTATTTTGAATAAGGCAATACTCCACTTGAACACGACTTTTTAGAAACTGACAAGGGAAGGGCTATGTAAAATTTGAGATTCGATTGTAGAATCGAAATGAACTGCGTTTCGGGTTTCCGTCTCTCCAAACGTCCAAACTTCAAATATATTTTTTATCCTTTCCAATCGGAAGGAATGAAGGTTGCATCCGGAGAAAAGTTTTAGAGACGCGGGACAACGGATGCTTTGCGATGGCATTTCTAGCAGGTTCTTATCATTTTTGGCGTTGCATTGCTGCAAGCCAACAGTTTTTACTGTAGCGGACTGATTTGACCCTCTCACTTCATATTCGAGAGAAGGTAGAAGGAGGGTGTCGAATAAAACTGAAAGTTTTTTGGGGCTCCCCAATTTTTCTAGTAAACGAGTGTGAATCTATGAGTACGACTGCCCAAATGTAGTGTTGGGGAATATGCAATGCAGTTATAACAAGGGAAAGAAAATCCTGAAATGCATTTGGTGCAGAGATAGTGGTGCATGCATATGTGTAAAGAAAATGACGATGGGGTGATGGGATCGAGTAAATATTCGGGAGGAAAACGAGGATTTTGACCAAAATAAAAAGCAGGAGAAAATTTTGTGTATGAATAAGAGGAAACTCTAACAGGATAGGTGTGGCAGAAAACCAAGGAAAATTTGAATGGGTTTTCAGGTGATGCTGCCAATTCTTGCAATTTTGAACAGTTTCGTCATCTATTTTCAAGATTTGTTTTGCAAAGTTGGTTCCAAGTTTCATTGCAAATTTATTGACACATCGTTCATATTTTCGCTTCTTAGATAGTGCTGACATACATAGATTAAATGCACCAACCTCAACGAGCGACCTCAACTTATTTTTTACTACAAAACTGTAACAATACCAAAACAATACAAGTGATATATCATTCAAGCCGCAATTGAACGAGATTGGTCATACTATTTTCTACTGAATTTTAAATGGCCAGGTTTTATATTTAATTTGTGTTGAATGAGGCACATCGATTTAGCACAAAATCCTACGAAACAACAGCCAAGTCTTCCAATTTTAGACCGTTTCAAATCCTTTAAATCTCCTCTACAACCCTATCAAAAACATTTCCCTAATCATAAATGGCGGAAGTAGTGATTGGAGATAATAACGCGACGGACAGCGTTATTTCAACTTTTTTTCGGCATCAACTTCTGAGCATATTTTACCAAGCATTAGGTACTCAATATATTTAATAAAAGGTCACGAGTTGTGTATTAGTATTAAGAAAAATGTAGTACATCTCGTGCAGTATGAAATTTTGCCGGCCTTCATTCTCATTATCCCGTCAAATCTATTCATGTACATAAGCTGTCTTTTAAATGTGCTGTAGAAAAACGTACTCATGTCATTTCTTCCAAAAGGAAGTAAAATTTACGAAACCCTGATAGGCTTGAATTTATCCTGTTAGCCAACCCAGATGAATTTTACGATTTCCACACGTATGCGGTGGAGAGGAAAAAGTTTCGAAAAAATAGGGGAAACCTTGAACTTGAAAGGTAATGAGTTTAAAAACTAAAAACTATGGATCTTCTGTGCACTTGCAAATTTTCTATGATGCCAGGCCACCTTGAGAATATAAAAGGAAAATAGATTAAAGTCATTTGCAGGTTAAAATAAAGTTGGTTGAACAAGTTTTTGTAATTTTAGAAGAAGTAGTGCTTAAGACAGGTATCGCAATAAGAAAATGACCAGCGGGCAAAATTGGTAAATTTAGGGGAGAAATGTTCATGATAAAGAAACCTTGAGCCTGATATATCAATATTGAATATGCTATATCAACATAAAAGCATTTATAAGGACACAGTGACTTTGTGCAATGCCATGTCAATCTTAGAAATTTTCGGGTAAAAAGATTTTTTCTAATACCCAGATACGAAGTCGCAAAATGCGGATTACTATGAAACATTGTGGTAAATAATACATGTGGAACTAGCAAGGCTAAATAATATTCCAACATCCAAAAACGAATTTATTGTTTTGTTACAGATTATTGCATTCATTCTGTGTGCCCAAGTACAAAGGACATCATGTCATGGTAAGAGTTTCCTTATTACATATTAGATGTTCCTCAAGAGCATGTGATGTTCCCATATCTCATCTGTTCGCTCAATTTACGTTCTAAAAATGTGCAGGAAATGCGAAAAGTTGGGGAAATTTTCCCGGAATTTACTGAATCGAGATGTATTTTGTACTTTCCAAACTCGTTCTATTTCGTACGTATAGTATTCTCTTACAGACCACAGAGAGATAATGTAATTTTGTCTAACGGATTGAAACTTTGTTTTTACAATGATACTTACTTTACTTTATATTACTTGATTTTTCCGATTCTTTTGAAAATCGATATTAGTTCCAATATTGACTTGGAAAACCAAAAAGCTGTAGAAAATGCGTTGCATCAAATGCATCCCTACATGAGCTTTTCCTTGGAACACCGGGTGATACGATGAATGGTTACTTTTGGAAGTGGCTTTCGAAGATATGCTTCTGGTCCAAAAGTTCAAAGTTTAGGAGAAAGCATAAGTTTGAGGTTTTTGGTTTGAATGAATATGAGAGGATTAATTAATACACGAGACCTCAGGCTTTCGTTGAAAATAACAATTTGAGCAATGAAAATGTCCCGAAGAAAAATCCAGAAAAAATGATTAAAGACAACATGCACCAATCAATGTTGTTTTTATTTAATGGCACCAAATTTACAACTACAATGCGAGTTGCCATTTATTTAAAACATTTCTTCATCCCACGTTCCCGAACCCCTATCTGATAAGCTCTATAATAAAGTATTTAGTCATTATCTTGAAAGTGGACTCCAAACTTAGTTCTAGTTCAATCTAATCTAAACTGAAATTCCGGCCGTTTGGATTTTACAGTCCGGACCTTTTGGAACGCTTATTTTTATTTTGACATCATCGTTGCATCTGAAACCCTTACCTAGTACTTTGTACTTTTTGGGATATTTTCATTTACACTGCAACGAGCTGATGATGATAAGAATTCCACTCGGTTCTAACAAGTCCACATTTTCCGCTCTCTCTCATCCCAACAAAGTGCGCAGTAACACTGCAAATATTGATGAGCTTCTTCAGGCTGCTCCTTGAGCTTAATATAGTTTTAACAAGTAGCCCCCATCCAATCTTATGCAATGCAACTTTCAAAGCTTCAAACTTTTCTTCTGGGAGAGACAGCGAGGAGAAATGCGACGTGAGACGAATCCGCAAAATTCCTTTTCCTCCCCTCTCGTTTCCGGAAATGCAATCACAAAAGCAAATACATATGTACATAATTTTGTCAGTTTCAGTCGAATCTGAGAATGAGCACTTTGCAAGAAAAAGTTTGTTCCATGCACCTAAGTCGAGTGTAAATCAGAGTCCTTCAGACCAGGACTTGATCAGTCTTTGGCATGCATCGAGAAAGGGTTGATGAATAGACTCGACCTCGATTGATTTCTTTGGTTTCAGAGGAGGAAGAAAAACATAAATAATGCATTATACCTTTAGGGCACGAGGGTGAATTCATGCATGAATTCACTTCTTCTCTTTTTATTAATGATGTAGGTACAGCTATAGCATTATTTTATGTGCTATACGCCGATGATCTTGTAGTATTTACGGAATGCGAAAATTATGCTGAAGGAGCTGTTTTAATTCAGGAATCTGTAAACAGCCTTGTCAAATGGTGTGAAAAAAATCGCATTAATATATGTAAATGTAGAGAAGACGAAATGTATGTATTTTTGTAAGTCAAATGAGTGGAAATCAAAAGCAGAGTTTGCAAATACTTGTAATAAGGTGGTTATAAATAACGCTCCGGTGGAAGTAGTAAGCAAGTTTAAGTACTTGGGACTCATGCTAGACTCTCACTTGTCGTTTCGAGATCACTATGAAAATGTAGAAATCAAAGTTAGTAGATCTATTGGTCGACCGCACACATTTAAAAGAATGATTCCGAAAGAAAAGTTCAAGACTTTTTTGTGCTCATTTGTGCTGAGCCATATTGAATTTGGAATTTCCATTTGGGCAGTGCAAACACTAGCACAGCTCCAGAAAATTCAAAGCAAAATATGTAGATAGGCTTGTAATGTCGGTAGATTTGGGAAACATGTGCAAAAAGTTTGTAAAGCACAAAAAAAGTGTGGATGTGAGAAGAGGATGTATTTTCGGGATGGTTCAAAAAGTCTGAAAGGCAAAGAGAAAAAGATTTTCCAAAATATACACTGCCTATTGCAAAATCCCAAAAGTTTGAACATTGCATAAAATGGATGGCCATTAATGAATGGAATGAGTTCATGTGTTCAAATGTGTTTTTAATCACTAGTGAAATCACATGAGATGAATTTTTAGCAGGCATTGATCTGTATTTGAATAAGCTTGAAAATAATGGATAAATTTATACTTTGTGACTGGATAGACTTAAGCGAAATTGATTAATAACATGGATTGATTTCTTGTATGTGACATGAGGTTAATTTGTCACATGTATGGTGTTATGATATGGACAACAGTTGTTTTATTGATGTTAAATTAACACCTGAATAAAATTGAATTGGATCGCACTGTCTACTCATTTCATAAACATTAAAAATATTCCTTTACTTAACACCCTGTAAATGAATTGGTCTGAAATAAAGTAATCAATCAATCAATTAGCTTTAATCTTGTTAAAAATATGAAGAGAAATGAAAAAAAATACTGATTAAAAATAACTTAAACAATTACACACGTTAACTAAATTGCAATTAAAACTTGGATAACAAAACTTAATATATTTCTTTATTTTAACATATGGATTTTCAGTCGTTTTTTAAAAAACATTATACGATTCAGAGCTAAAACTATTTGTATACATACCAAGCAGATTTTTATATGGCAAACAAAACATTTATTTCTGACAAATATTTACATATATTTACATAAATCATTGCTACATCCTATCTATACTTAACTCACAGCGTACTTTCAAAAAACCGAAATATTCCCAATTTCTAATGCATCTGGTACTTGTAGCTCATTGCTTCAAGTCAATCCACAATAGGTCATCCTAGCTAAGGGCTGTGATTACTAATAAGTAGGGCAACCCACTTTATGCTCCAAAATGTGAAGAATTATGCTTTTGACTTTTGAAAATTATGCTTTTAATGCTTTTCAATATTTTCACGGCCTAAGCAAGTTTTGAACTAGTTTAATTTTGTAAA
>JAHZMY010001861.1:0-13650 GCA_027743915.1 Seira sanloemensis | reverse complement strand
CTTTCAACATTTAAGCAAGCGCCTCATGCGGTTCACCTGTTACTTGATAAGACATCACGAGGACATCCTGGAGCATAAAATCGCCCAGCTTTATCGTTGAGTTGAGTCGTAGGAAAGTGTAAACAATACTCAAAATTGGGTATATTCCTCAAAATTGTATCCATCACTAAAAAATGCATGCAAAAGAGATTTTCTCCTCGCAAAATCTTGTTATGTCACAAATGGTCGTTCATAGTATGCCATTGCAAATTAGTATTTATCAGTTCGAGAGGTTATGTTGTTTGCCGTAGACAAATAGGAAAACTGTCCACTGAATTTTTTTGTCATGAATTTTACGCACGCAGTATTATAAGTACAACTCCTTTGTTCATTTGCTGCCGCATTAATACTGCGTAAACACATTTAGCATTCACACACTCACCAAATGTGAGAGGAAGAAAGTAGGAGAAAAATCCGCTGCTTTTGGTCATTTAGCTGCAGAGAACCAATGACGAGGCTTTTCAGAATAACAGTGGGAAAAGCTCTGTAGCCTATAGTCATGTGTTCTTTCTGTCATCCCGTGTAAAAGCAAAACAAACTTCAATTGTTGTGCAAAAGTTGTGTCAAAGTCATGACGTGTAGAATACGAGAACCAATTTATTTTGTCACCTCGTAATTAATTAATACAACTGCTGAGAAATCAAATAAGAAAATCATGACTTCGTCAAAATTTCCGGGATCTTGCTTCTTTTGTCTTCAGAAGCTCTCCGAGGAAGTTGGTTCCACGACACAGACCGCAAACCAGAGAGCAATCAAACATATTTCGAACTTTTTATGTGATTTTAGGCAGTGCAGCAAGTTTGATGAGAGTGCCCATATGAGGCTCACTGAATTTTGCCCGGTGTGCTCCAATTTAATGGAAGAGTTCAACCACTTGTTTGTCATCTGGGAAGAGACAACACTTTGGCTGACTCACTACATCCGAAAAATTGCTGACGCTATGACGCAGGACAGCGGTAGTAACGGTATTGACGATGACGACGGCCAGTCCCATACGCAAGTCAACAACAATTTGGAGGAAATAAGAAAGGTGTTTCTAAATCTATGTGAGTCAAATATTTGTTATTAATTCAACTGGGAAGCATAATATGTATAGATTTCTTGAAGCTGAGATTGACGAAATTATTCAGTGTTCGGGGCGGGCAGAGACGCAAAAGTGATGTAATTCGGGGAACAGGGTCATAGCGGAAATTCAGTATCATTTCATGTCAAACAATTGGTTCGCCCAACTTCTCTGAATTTCAATTCGTATCTCCAAATTCATGACAAAAACCTAACTCGGTGGAATTAAAGAACTGACATTTCCTCGTATTTCGTTACCGAAAGTACAAAATATTAAAGCTTTATGACACTGCACATACAAATATACATTTAAACAATAACTAAGTAGCGCATGCGTAAATAAATCCGAATTGGGATTCAGAATTTCCTGCAGGTCAAAACATCAATTTAATGTTAGAAGAATTCCAAATTTTCAATTTGGAACATGCCCTGCCTCTGTTCGAATTGAAATGTAGTTCCAGACACTATGTATCCTAATGGAAAAATAAAAGCTTTTCATTTGGGACATTTGTTTTCATTCCAGGTCGCAGGAAGATCAATCTTGCTCGTCCCCGAATCCTTCTCAAACGTTTTCATCCAAGTCCTAAGCCAATAAAAGTGGAAAACAACGAGGAGGACGATTCACAGCATTTTGATGACAACTTCTCCATACCTTCGCCTGATTCTGCCAGCAACTATCCACAAGTTTCCCTGGATCCAGATGGATTCACACTTCATCGCGAAGCTTCCACTTGTAGTGTTACCGCGATCGTAAAACTCGAATCCTCCGAACTACCGGACCCAAACATCGAATCTGTTTTGGAAGTAACAGAGCAGATTTCTCCGAGTACCGACCCTAACATAGACATCGAGATGAAAGTGTGCCCGTCTCAGAACGCCCAACCCAGTGCTTCCGAGTCCACGCTAGAAGACAAGTACGTCAACTGTCCCCACTGCTCCCAGCTCTTCACTCGAAAATACGTCGATGATCACGAGGCTTTGCGACACCGTGCCCAAATCCTCGAGAGGTACAAGCTGGACTCAGTCACCCCCGCTCAGTTCAAATCTCTCATCGACAAGGTCCTCTTCCCAGAACTCATCAAACCCAAATCTTGCGCTGAGTGCGGCAACGCCTTCCCCGGAAAGAATAACAGCCGTACCGCCTCCTTTTCTCGTCACTGGATCAAATATCACGAGTTAATCCTCGGAAAAAAACTCACGGAGATGCAGAAAGACCCGGAAGTCCTCAAGAAGTGTCCAAACGTCGTAAAGACAGATGACAATGGCACTGAATGTAAACGTTGTGGGANCAGATGACAATGGCACTGAATGTAAACGTTGTGGGATGATGGTTGGTAAAAAAACGCCCATGAGGATCCACCTGAGGCTGCGCTGCAAGCGTTTGAAGAAAGTACAATGCAAAAAATGTGACAAATGGTTGACTCGCGCATCTTTCTGGAGACATGCTCGATATACTTGCCCCAAGGGTGCGTCTTCCGGGAAAGTTGATAGCCCGAGGCAAACAACAGTCAAATGCACGGGATGCGGGGAGGTGATGCCGTTTTCGAGTTGGAATGAGCATGAGTCAACTTGTACCAATTCTAAAGGTAAGTACAAGAAAGTGTATACCTTAAAGAAGTTTGTGCATTTATGCGCGACATGGACGGTTAGGGTACAAAAACAGGTTCCCAGTTTTATTCGTGATTGGTGCTTGCCGACAGAAACTGATAAAACATTTTAATTATTTTTCTTTTCACCTTGAAGTTCCGTTCTGGTATAAGTTTTTAGATGAGAATAATGTTTTGATCAGAAGACAGCTTGCGAATAGTTTAATAATATGGTTTTAATTTAGTTTGGGTAAATATATTACAACCTATTAGGAAAAGATTTGGCGTTTCAGTCTTTTCCGCGGTTGTGAACGAAACGATGTTTTTTGAAAAGTACGCAAAAGAATTACCTATTGCCAATAATACCATATCGATGACGCTTGGAAAATAATTTAAAACTTCAATTACAATTTACATAATTGTTATGATTTTCTGTCAAAAGCACATTTTAAGTTTGATATAAATAGCTTGCTTTTTTTAAATCTCAAAAATTGGCTGTAGCCTTTTTTGCAAATCATCTCTTATACGGGCGTCAAATTATACACGTGTATGAAGTAAACAAAAAATCGGCACCCCCAGCATTCGTATGGTACCCCTCAGCACAAAATATTAACGTACCCCTTAGCATAGAACACAAGTGTCCCCCCTGGCATAGAACACAAGTGTCCCCCTGGCACAGAATTTTAATGCAAACCACATTATACAAGAAGTATCCTAACGTCTTCAAATTTCCCGAATGGTGCCAAGTGTCTCCCACCTCACTCACTTAACTAAAAACTATCTGTTTGTTGCAGACTACGGCAAGTTGTCAAAAATACAAATCTTGTCTATCAACACAAACCAGCGTAGAGTCTACATGATTTTATTCCCGTTTATGAAGTAAGAGTGACATAACACTGCGATGGACAAATACTTAGTTAAGACAAGACAACGTTTTCTTTGTCGATTTTAAAGGAAAATGTTATAAGGCAATTTAAACTGAAAAATAATATTGGCGTGCGACAATTTTTAATCTAATTCATAATGCATCCACTTGTAAATTCAAGGATGAGACTTTTTTTTATAAATAATACATATATTGAATGAGGGAAATTGAGTCGGCAGTTTTTGATAAATACACTGTTTTTTAGCTCGATTGAGTAATTTTAAATCAATGTGTATCTTCTTTATTGATTCTATTGACATTAAAAAAACTACATCTTAATAAAAAATATTCAAGTTCATATCCTTCGAGTACCGCTAAACAAGGCATATATTATAAATGGTAATTACTCAGATATTTAGATGCCTTTTTTCGCCCTACAATATTTCTGATGAAACTTTAAACTCTGCTCCGAGTACTTTAAAATGTCGCAGCTCTCACACGGCCAGAAGCTCGAGGAGTGGTGGACCTCCACATGACCAAGCAGTTCCATCTGGGTTGGAAACCCACTCTGCTCAGTTCATGTGCACTATACACAAATGAACTTGAATTTAGTCTTGTCGCCATTTGGAACAACCGTGTTTTCCAAAAATTGCCAACAGGTCGTAAAATACCTCATAATATGTAACATGCTACACGTCATAGTTATTCGTTATAACGCATTGGGCTGACCCATTTTATCTAACACATGTTAACCTAAATTGGCATATATCAATGTCCAGGCCAGTAACTGCATTACGCCATGGCCATCACTTTCAATGGACCGGGACCTGGCATGATTTCGACAATGCCGAACTCGGCTAAAGTGCTTTTAATAGCGTTAAGCCCGAAAGTCAGTGATTCTTGCATCGATTCTGAGGGATCTATCTCTGCGCAAATCAAGTCATATAGAATGATTGGAGGAAATTTTATTTTTTCTCGTAAAGCACAATTTACATCATTTAGTTAATGCCTTCTATCAAAACTCTCAATTCCTCTATTTAAAACGCCCAATTTGGTTGCACAAAATACCAAAATTAGTTAAACAGCACCTGGATCTCAGCGACGTGCAAAGATTGAACCACTTAATGTTTACTCTCTGATTCTGACACAACCACCAGATTTAGAAAAATTGAAAATCCGGTAAATTATTGTATGAAGTGTTACTAAACTAGTTATCAAACGAAACACAAATTCGGTATATTAAACGCAGGACCATCGTAGTATTGGTCCATGATTCCTTGCATCTTTAATGTAATGTATTGTAAGACTTCATTGTCATCAAACAGAACCTCGCAATGGAGAAATTACATCGGAGACACATTCAGAGACAGTCAAAAACTGGAAATAAATATGTACATTACGCAAATAATTATATAAACGATTTTTTAAGAATTTGCAAAAACCAACAATCTGTTAAAAAACAACGATCGTAAAAATTAGAACGAAAATGCAAAAGAATTGGCATATGTATTCCTGACAATGTTTAACACTGTGCAAAAGGTCTTAAACAACCCCATATAACACAAATTAGTACTAAAGGAGTTGTATATGTTATTAGGCATATCGAAATGACAGCAGATCGATATAATTTCCCAGAAATGCTCTAATTCTACCATGCCTTCTTATTGACCCCAAACGCTCTCAAAAACTTATTTTTTACAGATATCGCCCCAAATGTCGAAAATCGTCACTTCGCAACTCCCTTCGAGTCTATGTAAACGAATTCTCTTGCAAATGCTACATTTGCTGTAGAAACCTTACATTGTCCCACGAAAACTTTGTATGGTGCTGGCCATACAAAAACCCCGGGCTTTGGTTACCGGGACAATTTTTCAAAGTTATCCGACTCTTGGCATTTTGGAATTTTCTAGTTCTGGGTGCGAAAATCGCCACAGAATCTGTTCCTAACGACTTAGGAGCTTGAAACTTCTACCAGATGCGTAGAACTGTCCGAGACGTAATATGGTGCTGGCCATACAAAAACCCCGGGCTTTGATTACCCGGGACAATTTTTCAAAGTTACCCGACTCTGGGTCTAAGGAGCTTAAAACTTTTACTAGAGGCGTAAAACAGTCTCATACATCGTATAAAGCTGGCCATACAAAAACCCCGGGCTTTGGTTACCCGGGACAATTTTTCAAAGTTACCCGACTCTGTGCATTTTGGGTTTTCCCAAGTTCTGAGTGCGTAAATCGCAACAGAATCTGTTCCTAACGACCTACGAGCTTGAAACTTTTATCAGAGGCGAAGACCAGTCTGAGCCAGCGTAGTTTACACACAAACCCCGGGCTTTGTCGAGGAGTTTAGGATTTTTCTTGTTTTTTAACATGTTGTACTTGGTGTCTATGAATTCCGCAACCACGTTACGGTTAGCATATTTTTAGGTAAATACTAATTTGATTTTAAAATATGGCTTGGGCGTTGTGTACTAGTTAGATGAACATACATGTGGATTGCGGTTACATCTCAATGGGCGTTAGAGCTTATATGCAAATTGTTCATACACTAGTAAGTTTCGATGGATTTATTACATTTACTTGATTTGCAGTCCATGAGATTAACAATTGACGATTTTTTGCCTTTTGGTGTAATTTACGATTTCCTGAAATCAGTTAGGTTCCATATCAAGGGGTCTGTTCCAACATGCCGTATATTAATATATATCGTTTCATCTAGAGGTCTGGTGGATTGATTGGCAGACAAACGGGCAAACTCGGTTAATTCAATGAAATGATTACATGACAGATTGAGCTACGTAATAGTCATGTGACTTATGCAGTCAGCTGTATGTAATTTGGTAATTAGAGTTTTTGTTCTGTTTCTTCTTGGCTAGCTTGCGGGTTGCACCTCTTGTACCATTTGTACGTTAATTAAGTTTTGTTGGTTTTTTTGCGAATGCTTGATTAACAAAACAATTTAAGCAGATTTAGTCGCATTTTCTACATTCATGTAAGAAGGCTTGGATCGCAACTGTGAACAATTTCAACATTATGGAAGAGACTCCGTTAAACCAAATTAATTTTGGTGTGGCTGTTAAGCATGACAGTCGTAAAAAGGCAACGTTTAGAGGTGAGTTTACCCAACCAAATTTACCGACAACTCCGGTGTCAAAGGAAGTTGTCAGCACAGAAAACTTTGAAACCGTTATTGCTCCAAACATGAAGACGGAGGAGGTTTTTGGCAACGGAAACGTTTCTGCAACGATTCATTCAGTTTTAATGGGATCCAACCATAAAAGAGATCCACGACTTTCTTGCACAGGGATTTTGCTTTGCGGGTAAGTTTAGCTCTAGTAGTTTGTCCTGGTAATTCTTTACATGATTTGTTGGGTAAACGTTAATTGTTCTTATGTGCAATAAAGCAGTTTTAACTTTTAATTGTTTTCTTCTTTTTTCTTAAGTTGTGCCAATAATAAATAAACATCGCAATGAATAAAGTTTTTTTTCTAAGGCTTGATAAAAGTAATGTCTACCAGCCAGTGCTACGTAAATGGTTTTGTTTCAAACTGTATTCCGTATGAATTACATAGTAAATGAAAGCGGTTCAGCACCACCGATTTAATGCAGCATTTCAAAATGAATAATATCAAGATTACACAAATATTTGGTGTAGCAGAAACGCATTGCCCTATTCATATTTACTTTTGCTTAACGCTATGATGCATTAGGTCATCGTTACTTTTTATCCTATTACAAACTGCTTGTACAATGTTTTAATAGTCCAGCTGGGGTCGCCAAATCTACGATTATTGAAGTAGCCGTTAGAAACGCCGCCACAGAACTCGACCAAAACATCAAAATTTTTAAGATTCAGCCGAGTACCATTCTTTCATCCTTTTTGGGTGATTCTGAAAAAATGATTTCTGCAATATTTGAAGCGGCACGACGTTCCATAAAACCTAGTGTAATCGTTATGGACGAGGTAAGTTTCAACAAAATTTAACTAATTTTCTAACAATATTTCAAAAAACATTTCTACACATGTGTACCTAGTTGGCACCAAAAAAGTGTCCTCTGTATACAATGAATTTGTAGTTGCTGCTTTCATTGCAGAATCGTGAAATTTAGCACAAACATTGCCTACATTATAGATTCAATAATAAATAAATTAAGCTTCAAATTGACTCCCATCTGCAGCCACGCACTCCTTCAACCTCGGTATCCGGTCTTCAGTCGCGGCACGGAGGATATCGTAATGAAAAGTACTCCAAGTTTTGTCTAAATTTTTTTAGAGCTTCAACAATTGCGTGAGGAGTAGAGCACTCCTACGTCTCCAACTTACAATGCGTGGGGGTCAACCATGACATCGCGAAATGACATTTTGCTACCAGCCGAAAGCGCGGAAAAAAGTACATATATTCTGAAATTTACAGGGCGCACTTCTCCAAAATTCCCGAGAAAATTAAGAAAAACTATCATTTTTTGCCCTATCTTTACAACGTTATTTGTTGTTTCTCATTTTCTATAACGTTGTAAAGATAGGGCAAAACATGATAGTTTTTCTTAATTTTCTCGGGAATTTGGGAGAAGTGCGCCCTATATAAACCTGCTCTTTTTAATGACGTATCAAGTAGCTTATGACACCTATTCCACTAATGGCAATCACTAATTATATGTGAGGACACTTTTTTGGCGCGAACTAGGTATATGATACACGAAAGCAATGTTTTATGTCAAAATATGTACACAGTGATATCGCTGCAAAACATAAGAACATAGTAACGTTAAAAAGTACATATATATTATATTTGACTACAACACACTTTATCCATAAAGTTTACTTCTGATAGCCTAAACCCTAACAATATATAAATTTATGTTTAATACATCCTATTCGTCACATTTTGTGTTTCTGGGTTAGGCGGATTCTGTTTTGAGCAAAGTAAAGGAGGGCAGTAGTGAATTTTCTCACCGACTTCGAGGAACGTTTCTTCTGGAAGCTGACAAACTTGCTGAGAGCAATGGAATTCTGCTACTTGCTGCTGGAAATAATACGCAAGTCTTACACGAAATCAGTATATTGCCGCACGGAGATTATTACTAAACCGCTAAATGCCTTTACATTTTGCTAAACGATTAAGGTTTGAGTTTGATGCTGCAATCAAAAGGTAGGTGCACGTATATGTCATGGTATGGCTCGAGACATTCAGTTTTTACTTTTATTTTTACAGACGTTTCCAGCGACGCTTTTTTATTCCCATGCCTGCGGAAAATGAGAGGATGAAAATATGGGAAAAATATCTTCGGATGTCGGAAACGTCACACGTTGTCGTTTGGCGGACGATTGATTATAAGCAGTTAGGGAGTCTAACTGTGGGGTAAGATTTCAACATATTAAACCTAAAATTTTAGTGCGGCGTATAAAAGATGGCGGTGTTCTTCATTAGTTTTTTTTAAATTTTTACTTTGGAATGGATGTAAAGTTTAAAAAAAATATGCCAAAAGCCGTGAATTTTTTAAGCGAGAACCTAGTTAACCGGAATTAAATTCGTGATACGATAAATGCATTTTGAATGGTGGATGGATTAAATATCTTTCGCTATCAAATACCAAATTAGCAGAAACAAATATCTTGATTCACACTTAAAAGTTTATTCACACATTCTAATACACCAAATCACACTGCTACATGAAAAATTCGAATGTATTGCTGCTAATTACAAAAATGTCTTACATGTTATGTTTTATCGGTTTTTTATTAAAAGATTTGTGGCTTGCATAGATATTCTGGTGGGGATATTCGCAATTGCGTCTCATGTGCTACATATTTAACAGGTTATGGCAAAATTATTTATTCAAACTACAGGACACGAACGATTGCAATAAACTCATTTACTTTTTGCCATGTTATAGACAAAAACAATGAAGACGTCGCAATAAGCATGGTAATATATAGTTAAATTTTATGACAAACATTCGAAACTTACTTTACATTTTTAATAATTTGTTTTCCAAATAAACTACGCTAACGGCGTTAATTGTCATAAAAGAAAACGTTAAGGAAAGTGATTTTGACCTGCAAACCAACCGTTGAGAAAAGCGACCTACGCGTTATTGCTAAATGGGGTAGGAAAAATTGCGAACTTGGTCAACACATGGCTGATGCAACAAGCCTGCCAAATGAAGAGGTAATTTACGTTAAAAAATTTACAAACTACACAAACTATACTTAACATTTGATATTTTACAGGCGTTCCATACGCCACGGTGTTTCTGTTGCTCCTGTTTTTGCTTGCTGCTGCATTGCTAATTTCAACACAATTGTAACGAAAAGCAGCATTAATTTTCGTATAGCTAGACATTTGGAATGTTATATTGCAATGTGTAATTTTTTTAAACAAAATCGTATAATTTTATTTACATTTAAAAAAGGCATATTTACAATATTTTATAACCATGTGTACGACATTAACAATATCGTAACCTAAATTTCCGTTATAAATTTTCAAAAGTATTACATAACTTAAAGATACAAACACGAGCAAAATATTTATTTCTTATGCGGACCTATACAATCATGTTTAAACATTTTATTACACCCATACAATTTTTTCGAATTTTTGTAACGTTCATACTTATGTAGTTCATGTTGTTTTTACGTTTTAAGTAAATCGGCGCAAAATATTTACATCTTTTAAAACCCGCTTTGGAGTTGTTATCATGTTTTTTTAATTTAATAAACCATTATTATTTATTACCTAGCCACAATGACATGAAATGCTAAACAATTTTGTTTTTAGTTGGCCCATACTAACGGCTATACCCATTTCCATTTTTACACGATTACCATTTATCATTTTTAGTGCAATCTAGCGCAGAAGAGACCGAGATTGTATGCTGTTTTATTTCGTAGTACGACTTTTTTGCTGTGAACGCAATCCGTCTCGTTTTTGGAGGTCTTTTGCGGCTAGACTAATATTATTGGTAAACCTGGCTAAAAAACGCCTACCTTCTTGGGTTGACTGCAACATGTCTGCGAGAATTTTTAGTTTCTCATCTGCAGCCTTTCCAAGATTACCAGCTCGTTCTGACAAGGGAACCGACGTGTCATCTCGTAATATCTCCCTTGCAATTGAGCAAACATACGTTCCACAGTTCATACCATCTTCTTGCTGCTTCATATCTTGATCGAAAGCTATTTTCCAGTTTGGCATTTCAGCTGCCTTTTCTTTAGAAAGAAATCTCGGTATAACAAATAATTCTATGTCCCTGATTTTTTGAAACTCCTCTAAACTGTCTTTTTCCGGTCTTGAAGAATCAAAAATTGTGCAGGTTTTGCTATCAAAGTCTAAGGATAGAAGGTTCCAATGCCGACCAGTATTTAATGGATGCAATATTTTTCCTCTAGATACGACACAATTACCTTGTAGCTCGTTTTTTACATCACCTTTCTCAGGTTGATCTTGAAGATCAAATGCCCATTGTAAGGTCGTCTTTCCCTCTCTCTTATGATAAAATTTGGTACAAAAATCTGAACAATTCACGTTATAGTCGGAATTACGGAATTTTGTTTTCATAAGGGCAAGGTAATGATCAATATGTTGTGACGATGCCCATGAATTGGGATGCATAAAGTCAGCAACTTCGGCACGATTTAAAAACGACTCAATAATAGGTAAATTTTCTCCCTCAACTTCTGAATAAATTTTGTGTGACTCCGGGTGTTTATAGCATATATTGCTAAACTGCTCATGGAGAACTACACCTTCTTTCTCAGAAGCGGTTGGTTGGGAATCATGCTTATCTTTGACTGCCTGAGTATCCGAACTGTTGTCGGAGCTATTATTTATGTCGTGTAATTTCTTTTTAGATGCAGTAAATGTGTGCTTACTAGCGGTTTGTCTATTATCAGACATGCTACTACGTGTCTCCATACTATCTTCAAAAACGTCATCAGTAATTTGCTGTAATAATTGTTCAAAATTTGCATCCTCATATACTGCTTTCGTCGGAGTAAGCGCTTTTGTAGGATTCACATATCGTGTAAGTTTACTTTTCTCAGTTTTCCAACCCTCCTCTGGAGTTGTTAACGTGGCTTCCGTTTCATCTTGCGAGCATGGTTTGTGACTTTCCTCAGGAGAGGAGATGACAATAACTGGTTTAACCCTTGAGCGTGGTTTGCCTCTTCCAGTTGGTGATTCTAAACTGGCTTTCAGATTCTGTTTAGGGCGAGGTTTGCGCGTACCAACTTTCTTTTTAATTCCGGCATCTGCCAATGCCACCTTCTGCTTTCGATCGTGAAATTCATACAAATCTCGAACATACTTATTAACGCTTTGCCGCTCTCTTGGCAAAAAAATGTGTTTTAATTCTCTAAATTTGCTTTCAATTGCGGCATTAGAGTGCCGACTAAGAGGGGAACGGTTGCATTTTTTCGACATTACCGCCGAAAAAAGTGGCGTTAAGGGAACGTAGTAGTTTTTTATCAATTTTAGAATTTTTTCATCATGGTAGATATTGTCTTCAAATACAGGCTGAGAGCTAACTATTGTCTCTATCCTTTCAAACAAATGAAAAAAAGGAGACACGCGCTGAACATCCTCATAATCTATATCGTTATCATCTGGCACCAAATAGTTTGTGGCGTCAAAATCTTTCTCTTCCATTACTGTTTTGCCAAGCAAAAACTGCTTGTATTCGTCAACTTTTTCTGGATCCATATGATTTTGAGAGTAAAACTCTATTATGGTTTTAAAAACTCTTCCCAAATCTTTCATATTCTCACATTCTTGCACTCGGATGAGCGCATTGACTGCTAAATACTTTTTGCTTTTTTCCGTCGCAGTATTTCCTAAATACTTTGATACTCGCCCGGAAAACGATTTGACCAAATGATTAGTGCAAAGTTGTAACACAACTCTGTCACTTTCAAGACTTCTGCCTCCATTGCATATGCGAAAGCATGCTTCCAAGTAGTCACTCAGTTCGTACCTGTTGCAACCTAAACATGTACCCATAATAGTGGCAAGCGACATATCCGTCACAATTGTAGGAGTTAGGTATCGTCTAAACGATGGTCTAACCGTTCTCATGTCTCTTCTAATGTTCGCAAAAAATTGAGATATGTCGTGTGCACGCCCGCGTTGGCTGCACATGTACGCGACAGGCAGCCGCTTGCCTTTTGCGGACGCGAGTAACATGTAAAACATGTTTTCTCGGTCCTTTTTCTTCGTAATTACAGACCCAGTGCTATCAAAATGAAAAACTGTTGTCGGATCGGTCGAGAAACCCATGATTTCTCTTAAATTAGCTTCATCGTATAGATGAAGACATGCGTTAGATTTGTGAAAACTAGCTAATTGAATCCACCCTGGAATCTTTTTCGTTGTTCCATCTTTGACCTCCAACTCCTTCCTGAATTCTTCTATGTCCTGTTCTGGGGTTTTATCTCCTATAACCTTCTTGACGCTGTCGTGCTTAATTTGCCTTAGAACCTGCGCCGAGCGAAGTTTTTTGTTCCCATGCAACAACCTTATTGTATTTGTTTTTACAGCTGCCTCATCCAACACGTTTTGAGCCCTTTTGCCTTTTAAGTACTCCGACATTCGTTCACGGGCTTTACCACGAATATCGCGAGTTGAGTTCCCTACCTGAAGAATTTTGCAGGTTTTTTCTGCCACAACTTTACAGATAATATCCTTATTCCTACATGGTTTTGAAAACACATAAATTTTGCGATTTGACTGAGGGTTACATTTACAATACCCGACATATTTGCAAAAGTACTTTTCTAAATATTTCTTGGACTTATAATAATGCACATTTGTGCGCTTAACAAAGGAACACCCTCCTTTATCTGAACATGCTTCGCTTATAAAGTCAGTCATTTCAGGGTAAAACATACCTTCAGTTTCGTTAAACGCTTCATCATAATATTTTAGGGGTATGGTGATGTTGAAGGATGTTTTTGGTTGTGGTAGCTTTTTCACATCTATTCCTTGATATTCCGCCATTTGCCGCTTTTCCAGAATATCAGACCCCACTTTCGATTCGGAAGATGCGTATGATCTTGTTTTGCTTGATCCACTGCTACCAAGTTTTCCATTGTTGCTGTTTGATG